>CM040991.1:4735593-4828780 GCA_022985145.1 Pangasius djambal
GTGCTGGACAAACAAGTCTGATCCATAGAGAGGCCCAACCTCGCAACTTACAGGACTTAAAGGATCTCCTGCTAACATCTAGGTAGCAGATACAACAGCACACTTTCAGAGCTCTTGTGGAGTCCATGCCTCGAGGGGTCAGAGCTGTTTTGGTGGCACAAGGAGGACCTACACAATATTAGGCAGGTGGTTTTGATGTTATGGCTGATCGGTGTGTATACAGTATACACTGTATAATATGAAAATAGCGACTATTACATCGCCGTTGAGAAGAATTTATTTTATTGAGTCTCCACTCAGCTACAGTTAAACATGTACAGTGTATTTCCTAACAGCAGAGAAAGACAATACAAAGAGTTACAGCAGCAACAATTTCCTACAGAATTTAGTCTATCATCGGAGGACACAAATACAATTTCTTTGCATGATAATATCCACATGTACGATATCGAGTTCAAGAATATTTAATACTGTATAAAATGTCAAAATCAGTGGTCAGTGTAACACCTTAAAGCCTGTGCCGTGTTCACTATATAAATGATTCATTATCCTTCACTTGATTGTCAGAATGAGTGGTTTGTAAAACACTTGTGTGCTTGTAATGATCATGTTTCGTTCCATTACTAAAAGTACAAAATGCCTTTTTTTTTTTTTTTTAAATTAACACTAACTTATTTATCAGACAAGCGTATGCCATGTCTGTCTGAAATTTCCATCTATTAGTGTTGAATACTTCCAGGTCTCAGTATATTGTCCATTACCTCTCCTAACCTTTCATGGTGAAAATCGTGAAAGCGGTCACGTCTCGTTTTTCGTCCGGGTGCTGTGTGAGCTTTTCGCCGCCTTGATGCTGCTTTTTGTCTCTTGTCCAGAGCTCTCGGAAAGGTTGTCTTTGGATCCATTCTTCTTCTGCAGAAAGAAAAACACAGACATTTCTGAACAAGACTGTAAAACCATCTCGCAGCGACCTGTCATTTCTGAGCACATTCATGCAAACTAAAACTGTCTGGTCTTCATGAAACGTAAGAGCAGCTGATATGTATGTGGAATACTGTAACTGTCAAATTATAGACAAAAAACACTGCTTTCAGTGTTTTCAGAATGTTGGATTATCTATGGAAAGTAATATTTGTAGAAAACACACACAGAGCTGTGCATTTGGCATTTTCCACAGTTTAAGACACCTGTGTGCTTGTATTTAAGCTTGTACGCTGATTTCCAAGCCCTTGATAAGTTAAGCATCATGTGCTGTGTATTATAATGGATGTTTTATTGACTCAGACAATCTCTCATAATTTTGTAGCAAACTGTATTTTAACATACTCAATATATCTGTTCATCTCAATTATTATTTTTAAAATAAATTTTTTTCTCCCAATTTAGTCATTTGCTAATTCCCAACCACTAGCTAACTCTCTCCTGTCACACAACAGCTACCTGCTTCTTGCGAAACACGTAAAGCTAGCCAACCGGACCTTTTGCTGCTCATGCTGTGTCACTGGGCATCTTAACACACTCCGAAGAAAGGGCTATCTACCCTCTTCCTCATACATGAACTCACAGATGTGCGTGATTGGCTAGTGTCACTTTGACTGACAGGGGAGAAAGTAATGTCATCCTTCCCACCCAGACAGCACAGCCCAATTACGTTCTCTTAGACTCCCGGATGGCTGTACCAAATTTTAAAAAAAAGAGACGGTGAACATGGGACAGTAACCTCACATTCACAGACTCTGAACTTGTGCATGGCAGTGTTTTCCCTGAATGAAGCACTGTTCCAGAGAACAGAAACTGACCTGTGAGGTGGCAGTACAGGACCCTGTCATGTCTACAGTGCGCGTAACAGGAAGTGGAGGCACCAGATCAGTCCGAGAGCTAAAAAAGAAACATGCAGAAAACACACACAACTGAGTCCAGCAACAACTTTGTGTGGATGAGTTTGACACTCGAGTTGTTTCTTGTCACCTGTGAATGACCTATTGAAAGAAACATGATCACTGAATTGAACAAAGTTATTCCTGGACTCACTTGACCTCTGAGAGGACAGACCTCTCTCCATCGGAGCAGTGTGAGCGCCGGTACTGTCGGTAGCTCCGGGGAGAGTGAGAGTGCCGGATACGGATCGGGTCACCTTGAGTTCTGAAATGAGATATTTTGTCACACTGACAGTCAGTAGAGGAGATAGAATTAAAAATCTTTTTTTCATGATGCAATTGGCAATATCACCCCATAAGCCACACTCTGTGCTCAAATATTGCTAACACTTAAACTGTCACATGGATATGAATTTCAGCTCTTTTTAGTGAGTCAGATCATTTGGCTCAGCTCTCCAATTAGAGACGGATCTTTCATTGCCATGTTTCCTGAACCGGACAAAGTTTGCAATATTTTAACCAATAACTGTTCTTTGGATAGCTATGGTTGATGTTGTTTCATCAAATCTTACTGTACCTTCTAATGAATTATTAAATGTATAGTGATAAATACAACAAGCGTCCCTGCATTAATGTTATGTTGTCTGCTGTGTCTGTGTTTTTATTAAGAAGATTCTCTTCCATTCATCACAATTTTTTGTGTAATTTCTTTGGATTTCTGCTGCTTCCATTAAGAAACAATAACACAATGATATACAATAACAGAAAAAACATTCATATAAATCCTTGTTCAAGCATTACATAGGACTGGGAGTTCAAGAACAAGAGTACTCGGGTGGATTAAGGTCTACACAGGCCCCTAGGCTCAGGGATTTTAAGAGCTAACCCCCCCCCAACCAACCTAAAAACACACTTGAGTCAAATCCACACGTTTTACCATGTTCTAGTTTAAGTCCCACTTTGAGTTTCCTGAATCATTTTCTTAGACGAGTGAATTTACAGAAAGTCTACCAGGAAATCTAGGTAACCACTTTCATTAGAGTCATTCACAATATGCACACATTCATTCTTAATCTCTTGCCTAATATGCTTAAAATATCTCGTCACATTGACAATAACACAGTACATTATATGAATCACGTAAATGTTTGCATCCCTGGATATTACTCAGTTGTTTAACGTTTCTACCTAAAACAGTTGTCAAATATTAAACTTTAGCTACTTAGCTTACATCTTACCTCGCACTCTTTCACCGTTAAAACTGAAGCGTCCCGCGGCTTCTGTGACCAGTGTAAAGCCCGCCTTCTTTCCATCTTAAACATTTTGACGCTGACGAGCGCTGCTAGACCGCCGAGGCAGACCACCTTAAAAAATTTTACTTTTCTAACTTTTTGTCATCCTAACAACGTACACAGCGGTGCATAATGGAGTGCAGCAGGGCAAAACTATCAAATACTATGGTGGTTACGAACCTGTATCTGTTGTCTGTAGGTTCGTGAAGTTACAGTTGAAATGGACGTAGGGAGGGGTGATGTTAAGCCGTAATGCGCAAAGACTGCTTGTCAGTTGCCTGTTGTTTTAAAATCTCTGCAGTAATTAGCCTACTACTGTGAAAATAATAATTATGGATCAATCCAATAAATGCGTGGGATTTGATAAGACGGTTTAAAAAATATATAAGTAAAAACCGTTGAACAGAGGCCCCCTGATCACTGTGGCCCCTAGCCTACAGCCCAGGTTAGCCTGTGCATTAATCCGCCCCTGAGAGCACTGGTTAGTCAGACTCAATAAAATGATTGCCACATCTTCTAGAGTATTTTTGGATACAGTTGGCGTTAACCTTAAAGCTATATTCTACTCTATTTCTAATTCCACAGACAGACACGTCTGTACTCAGGAGTTTGTTCGGAATTAATGTTAGCATATTTTCGGTAACACACTATCTTGATTAGTGAAGACAGGAGAGATTGATTCACTCACTCTACTTTCTTATATGGAATCTCCTTCAGCTGTTCCTCTGTGAGACCGGATGGATCCACCAACTCCTTCCTACACACACACACACACACACACACACACACAAATACACACACATCATTACAACTGTGACAGAGTGAATCATCCAAACCACAGTATCTGTCTGCCAGGAGCAAGTAAAAAAAAGTTCACAAAGGCTTTATCAGAGCTGCTCATAACATCATACTTACTGTATATGCTTCCACAGCTGCTCTTTCGCCTGAACATCTGGACTTCTCCTACAAAAAAAATAAAACATACAGTCAATTATTGACACACTTCACGAAAACGAGTAAACATACGACGCGTGAATAAGCTTTTTCAGATGTTTTTTTTTTCTTAAGCAGCGGAATTTTCTTCTGCAAAACCCTGGTTTTAAGATGATCAGCACCCCCACAGCTGTCGTATCTCCCCCTGAAGAGAATAACAGCAGGAGTTTAGAGGATCTTTTAAGCTTCTTTATGTTCTTAGGCTTGGCCTGCCCTCTCTTTAAGACCACGGGTTTCAACAATTTTTATGTCTCTTTTTATCTGTCAATTTTCTATGTTTTTTGGAGGGAAAAAAAAAGGATTTTAAAGGAAATCCAATCATTTGAGTGGAAAATAACATTGTATCACTGTAAGTCGATACGAGACGGATCCCACAAACAAGGGCTCGTAGAAACCTCTGCTTTGTTTGACAACACTGCAGTGCAGAAAGGAGAAGTGGAAACAATATCGGATACAGTCGGAAATACTAACGATCTAGAGCGATGGCGCGAGCGTCGATGGTTGGGGTCATTCGGGTTTTTGTCCTTTTGCCTGCGAAGCACAGCCTCCCACTGCGGGCCGGAATCTACCATCTCGTTCTCCTGCCGGGACCTACAGCAAACACGTACAAACAGCTATCACAGACCAAAATCTGCTTTATTAGATGTTGAATTAGATAACGTGTTGACGGAAACATGATATATGTGTTAAACTAGATGACATGTCTTCTCTGTAAGCCGTTTCAGAGTTAGTTGGCACGCTCTGTTTAACAACTGAAAAACAGGCAGTTAACCACACTGTCCACTTTCTATATGAAGACCACCAAGACTGATTTGCTCTTCTGCTGGTTTTAGTGCGTGGGGAAAGAAAAGACTCTGTACCGGTTCCTCTTTTTACGATGCTCTCTGTTGGAATTCTCTGACTCACTGCCGCTGCTTGTGTTGCCTCGGGAACGTGACCTGAGGGGTCAAACAAGAGGGGTTAAAAGTTGATGAGAAGGCAAAAAATATATCTCCAGAGATTTCAGCTGTGGCGAAGAACTACTGCGTTTAATTTTTAAATAGTAACGTATATAACCGCTTAGCTTTTCTATATGATTTTGGGTGATTCGCACTTGTTTTTGTAATATATTATGATAATCAGACCTGCATATCTAAATAGAAAACATGCTTTTTTGCTAAAAAAAAAACACACATTTCCATAAATAAACCAAACTGCCCACCTTCTCCTGTGCTGTTTGCTGGATGGATCCTCACTGCTCTGGCCTTTCCTGCAAGAGCACACGATCATAGCATTTGGCTTTTCTCATCCAGGTCTTTACAAATTCAGGCTGTGAGATAAGCTCCCTATGCGCTTTGATGCTTTATCACTACTTATTTATTCGGAGGGTTTCTTTCATCAGTGCCTAGCCTAGGGAAGGATCTAGACGGCTCTCTGCTCCGAGTCTAAAGCTCTAGGATATTGATGATCTGGATCTCTTTACGCCTTTACAGTCTAGGAGTCAAAGGCAATCATGTGGCATGAAGTGTGCTGGACACAAATCACATATCATGTTTTGTAGATATTAAGAGCAGAAATATTTCTATTACTTTCACAGAGCATCGCGTAGAAATCTGAATAAAGCACGTCAGTGTGTTTTTCAGTGCAGGGTACAGACTATTGATTAAGTGTCACCTTTATTAAAGTGAACGGTTTCACAGTAACGAAGGCACCGTTACACTGATTTCTCACTAGAGGGAGTCCGAGTACCACAAAAACGTTTCCATGAATGCAAAATGAAAAGAAAGACAGACTGAAATGTCCTAAGAACAGCACAGTGAAATTTCTTACTTCACGTATTCTAGCTTGCTAGGAAGCCGGACTCAGAGTGCAGGGTCAGCCATAATTCAGCACAGAATCAAGCTCAAGCTGTGGGATTTAAACTCCTCACCTTCTGATCAGTAGGCTAGAACTGTAACCACTGAGCTGCCACTGCTGTGAGCGTTTCTCGGGAAAGTGTGTGAACATGTTTCGTCCTCGAACAGAAATAATACCGCAATCAAGATTCACACTTTTTGGGGAATTTGCAAGGTGCAGCGTCAGGTAGAGCCGTGTTTCGACTGTATAATTTAAGCCTGATTTGGCTTTCACAGTCAAAATTCGAAGAAGAATTCTTTAGTCATGAGTAAAGATCAGAGGTCTTAGAACACATGGTGGGGTGTGTTCACCATCGGCTGATTTAGTATCAGTGTGAGCAAAGACGAAAATATTCTCTCAGATTTCTGACTAAAATCTCAGCTAAAAGCTACCAATAGGAGGATGGCACAGGATGACGCAGAAGTCACAGGACAGCTACAAATACAGGACTGACAATGGCAAAACATCAACAAAACGTACTCTGAAGAAGGTTTCAGTTTATGCAACCCCAGAATGCCAGAAGTAAGGAATAACACATGACAGACCATAAGGTTATATGAAAATAATGCACGCCGGGTGATGTGTTACCATCCCAAAGTGTGTGGAGGGTATTGTTCCACTTACACCCCAGCGCTTTGCCAGCAATGTTACAAAGGTTCATTTATTAATGAACGACACGTCGCACATTTTAGAGGTTTATAGTTAGATTTACTGTCGTGGAACATCTGAGAGACAAGTTAGTTCCTGTTATCATTTCTGTTATAGCTGTGATAAACAGGCATTCCCTTACCGGCCTCTCCTTCTCTCTCTCTTTCACTCTCTCTCAAAAAAATGCAGCTTGTCGTTTTGCAGAGAAACTGTAAAGCGCAAACTCTGGGAAACTTTGCAAACAATAAATGTTACATAAATGTCTCCTTTTTTTAAAAAAAAAAATCCGTTTCATATTAGGCTTAGATTATGTGGAGCATCTGCCATACAAGTCCTTATGTTATGAGCTGTTACTATAGAAACAATAACATATCAGAAAGAGCACATTAATATAAAACTATCATTCATGTTACACCTGGAACTGCATTCTTTTATTGGGCTCATGTTGGACAGTGTGACCACTAGTGATCTTATAAGCCTGCTGTAATCAAAGAGCATAAAAACTGGAACTGGTCACCGAGACCCCATACTATGTACATTTTATTGCATTTCCTGCTCCAACATGCTTGAGTCAGCTCAGAAACAGCTTGATAGTTAGCTGACTCAGGTGCGTCAGTGCAAGGCAATCATCAGAAATGTGCATGGCTTGAACTGAGAACACCTGTGAATAGTGCTTCTCAATGCTGTGCTGCTTGAAACACACCTGACCCGACTCGTTAGCAAGCATTACGGGGGTACTAGTGCTAGGAAAATTACCACAGGATTGAAAAAAACATCATAGTATGGGATTTTAAAAGAACTCTACCTTTAATGCATAATGTTGTTTATTTTTTCTATTAGTCACTACAATTATTAGATACTGATGGGAAACCTGTTAATTGAATAATGACAGTTCCCAGTAGGAAGTGTTTTTTTTTTTAAAGCAGGTATACACACGCTGTACCTGTGCCGTGAGGAGTTCATAACCTCGTTCTCGCTGCCTCCTGACGGCGAACGTCTGCGTGTGTTCGGGAATTTGGGAGATTTGTTTCGCTCGCTGGCCGAGTTGTACAGCCCGCTGAGGAAAAACAAAGAATGACAGACTTTCACACTGAAACTGTGGCGTGGAATGAAAGGGAAAATGGTAAATCCAAAGCTGTTGGCATTTTCTTCAGCAAGCTTAGCTCATGCTCTGAAGTAACGGGAGACACAGTTGGCAACTAATACCTTTGGAGTGATTTGAGATTTGTTTTCAAAGGGGTTGGAAGGGAAATCGACTTAATCCAGTACTTGATCCTTATCTTGCTATAAGTCGTGGCTTGTGTGTGTGTGTATTTGTGCATGTTTACATGCAGGATTATCCAAAACTTCATCCACACTTTAAACACAACCTCTATCATAACTGTACCTCTGTGGCGCATTCTCGTCCCAGGGGGCCATGTGCTTGCTTGGCTGATCCTCAGAAATTCTCTCTGTCTTGGACACTTTGGGGCTTGGACAAAATGAAACAAGTCTTTAATCTCACTCTGTTATACTGAATTGATAATACGTCTACAATCTGCTTCACAGACTTTATCAAACAAAAGTGTGTGAGGTCAGTACCTCTTGGCTGGTGGGAGTGTGCTGGCTTTAGCCTGGCCTTCACCCAGGGAATTTCCTGCCTTTGTGACTGATCGGCTCCCATTGTTCAAGCCTAGAAGACACAGCGAAGGAGTATGTGTACTATTTCACTTTTAGATTAATGTTACAGCTCCACACACAGCACAATACAATACATCACTGTCAGGTTTGAGCATAACTTAGTGTCTGTGGGGATCTATCACCAAATAAAGTCACCAAGTAAACTAAGAAATCTAATTATCTCAGGCTGAAACTGCTGACTAACTCTGTGTAATGCATGCGTGGTTCAGAAGACAAGTAGGAGTTGACCCGAAAGAGTTATCATAGCGCATATTCATAACTTTTAGTCAGAATCAGAGCAACACTGATACTTTTGGTTTGTTTGCTCTTTTGTTTGGCTTCATACTTTGGCAAAAAAAAAAAAAAAAACAGTAGCTGAAAAGCAGGTAGCACTGAAAACATGCTAAACTTAATCAAGTGCATGTCGAAATCAGCAAAAATAACCAGAGCATGGCAAACATAATTATTAAATAAGTCGATAATAGTTAGATAATTATATAAATAACTACTTTAAAATGTTTTGTGTAACACATCTAGTGCTTAGTTTCTCTTTTTGTTCATCGGTCCAAATATCCAAAACTCATGGCATCTCTGGAGTGCTACAGCTCTATCCTTTGGCAACTCACGGCTCAGTTTATCAGCAGAAAAATGCTGCAAGCCAACACGCACGACATCCTGCAGTTGAGTCGAATCGCTTTCTCACCGCAATCGAACCACACTAAAGCTCACTCCTTGCTCACTTGCTCTAGGTTCGTTTGTTTTGGTCCATACCAGTGTGCTCGCTGTGTTCATCTTCCCAAATGAAGTGCCCCAAGGTGGAAAACACGGCAGGGTTTGCTTCAAATGGACTAGTGAAAGCATCCTTATTCTGTGACATTTAGGCTTCCCAATCTTCTCAACCATGTGGAATGGACTGGAGGGAAGCCATGGCCAATATCACAGGAGGGGGCTAGACGTAGGCAATTTCTAACCCCTTCAACCCTTCAAGGAAGTATCATATAGGCTCCAGATTCTCATTCCTCACTCTTGTAACTACATATTGTACATATCATTTGTATTGCTGTTCCTGAATAATTCATAGGCATGACTGAATAATATTTCTCATTTCCCTCTAAGAACTGCATTCATTTTTTTTGCACCAGCTGGATGGCTTAATACTGAGCAATAATAATGAGATTTTTTAATGCTCATAGCTAACTGTGCCAGTTACTGAAGATAAAAACAAGCAGTTTAGATTTAGATACACTATATGGCCAGAAGTATGTGGACATCTGACTATCACATCCATATGTGAGCTTTCCTCAAACTCTGCCACAAAATCGGAGGCACTCAACTGTCTACAATGTCTTTATATGCTGTAGCATTAAAATTTCCCTTCACTGGAACTAAGAGGCCCAAACCTGTTCCAGCATGACAATGTGCCTGTGCACAAAGTGAGCTCCATGAAGACATGGTTTGCCAAGGTTGGAGTGGAAGAACTCGAGTGTCCTGCACAGAGCCCTGACCTCAACCCCACTGAACACCTTCTGGATGAATTGGAATGTGGACTGCGCCCCAGGCCTCCTCGCCTGACATCAATACCCAACCTTACTATGTCTCCAGTAGCTGAATGAGCGAAAATCCCCATAGCCACGCTCATAAATCCAGTGGAAAGCCTTCCCAAAAGAGTGGAGGCTTTCATAACAGCAAAGAGGAGTAAATCTGGAATGGGATGTTCAGGGTGTGATGGTCAGGTGTCCACAAACTTTTAGCCTTATAATGTACGTGTTTTAAGTGTACTAACTATAATGTTCATAACTAGTTATCCACATTACTGAGAATATAACTAATTAATAGTCTGGGATTTGAAAGGGTTAAATTATTATGAATTTTTTATTAATCAATTATTAATTTCTTTATATCCGTAAAGTGTTATTTGTCAATCTTATAAGATGATTCAGATTTCACGGTAATAATCGGGTTGTATTTGTGTCTTTAAATAAAACAGTACACAACTTTTTAAATCCCACCTCAACCCAAAGTCTGTTTCAAAATGTGTCCAAAAAACAGTCAAGTTAGATTTTTTCCTCACATCTGCTATGCATCTGTTCATTTTCTTGCAGTCTAAGTAGCAATCAAATCCTTTTTTTATTTTTGGACTGCATTCACCTAAATCTAATCAACACTCCTTCTTTGCCTGCAAACGCCTTCTTCTTACATGCCAGTGAAGAAAAAGAATAAGGAACATTTCTTTGGAAAAAACTCTGACACTCAAAATTTGCTGTTAAATTTAAGTCGATTGTGTTTTGCTGGTTGAAATGATTACAGTGGTGTACGACATTTGTATTGATTTCAACATCCTGTAATTTCAACATCCACACTATAATTTACAATGTGCTATGACATGCACAGTGTACATACAGCCAATATTTGCCAATGAGAGACAGAGTGAGTGCATATTTGGGTGATAGGGAACCTCAGGGGAACCAAGCGCTCTTTGACAGACAACTGAATGAAAGCTGTTAGGGATAGAACTCGCTCGCGTCGACACACCTGCGAGTTATTGAAGTGAACCTAATCTCACAATCGCTGTAATTAACACGGCTAGCAGCGGAATGACTTGCACATCCAGAATAACAGGATTAGTGCATGCCTGCTCAGCATATTACAATATAAATGTTAATTCTTCAGAGATTAGTGTTAATAATTACATCTACACAACTATGCTGAAGTACCATTACCCCGAGGCTATGGTGTGATCATGTACAAGGCCATACTAACAGCTGGGAATGGTGTTATGTATGGAATAAATTGCTGCAGGTTGTGTCATTGTAGGAAATTCATCAACGACATTGGTTTGCGGCTCGATATCACCCTGATCCAGACAACATACCGGGTCGCGTGCTGAAAGACTGTGCAGAAGAGCTCGAAGATGTCTTCACAGACATCTTCAACATCTCCCTGAGCCGGGCTGTTGTCCCCACATGCTTCAAAACTACCACAATTATACCAGTCCCTAAGAAGCCATCCCCATCCAGCTTTAATGACTACCGCCCTGTTGCTCTGACCCCCATTGTCATGAAGTGCTTTGAGTGGATAGTCATGCAACACATCAAAGCCATCATCCCCTCCTCTCTTGACCCCTTCCAGTTCGCATATCAGGCCAACCGGTCCACTGATGATGCAATCTCCACTGCTCTCCACTCAGCTCTCTCTCACTTGGAAACAAAAAGACGCTTATGTGAGAATGCTGTTTCTAGATTTCAGCTCGGCATTTAACACCATCATCCCACAGAAGTTAATACAGAAACTGGACCGGCTTGGCTTCAACACTTCCCTGTGCAATTGGCTGCTGGACTTTCTCACCAGAAGACCACAGGCAGTTCGGGTTGGCAACAACACATCCAGAAGTATTACACTGAACACAGGGGCACCACAAGGATGTGTTCTCAGCCCCCAGCTCTTCACCCTGCTAACCCACGATTGCACACCAATGTACAGCACCAACCTCTTCATAAAATTTGCGGTGGGTCTCATCAGCAACAATGACGAGACAAACTACAGAAATGAGGTGCAACAACTGGCCATATGGTGCACCAACAATAATCTCTCTCTAAACATAGAGAAGACAAAGGAGATTGTTGTCGACTTTCGGAGAGCACACACCCAGCACCCTCCTCTTATCATCAACAGTGCTGCTGTGGAGAGGGTGAGCAGCACCAAGTTTCTGGGTGTGCACATAACAGAGGACCTCTCCTGGACCACCAACACTGCATCTCTGGCAAAGAAAGCACAACAACGCCTCTATTTCCTCCCGCAAACTGAGAAGAGCCAGAGTCCCGACACCCATAATGTACTCATTCTACCGTGGCACCATTGAAAGTATCCTGATCAGCTGCATCACCGTGTGGTTTGGGAGTAGCACTGCTCAAAACCAGAATACACTGCAACGCATAAAAAATGCAGCAGGAAAAATCATCAGTGCCACATTAGACATTTACAACACTCAATTAACCCGGAAAGCACTCAGCGTAGCAGGGGACCCCACCCACCCCTTGCAAGGCCTCTTTAGTCTTCTGCCATCGGGGAGGAGATTTCGCAGCCTCCAGGCCCGAACCACACGACTGAAGAACAGCTTCAGCCACCAGGCTGTCAGAAAGCTCAACTCTCTCCCCTCTCTGCCCTCTGCCTTAAGATTCACCGAACTATAACTGCACACAGACACACACACACACACACCCACCCACCCCAAAACCCACAAATGCACAAGCCACTTTTACTAATGCTACTCTCTCTGTTGCACTATAATGTAACTAGGTCCACTTCCACAACTGCTGCTCTCTCTTGTTTTTGCACTAAAATGTAAATATCTACACACTCACATGTGCCATGTATGTTTATAGTGTACATACTGTATTTTATTTTATTATATTCTTTTTTTTATTGTATTTTATTTTACTTTTTTTAATTACTTGTCTTGTTATGTTGATTTCTCACACCATGGGTCTGAGGGAAACGAAATTTCAATCCTCTGTGTGTCCTGTACATATAGCAGAATTAACAATAAAGTTGACTTTGACTTGACTTTAAAGTTGATCATTTTCCAATAACAGCAAGTGTTTTATTCCTCTTACGCCACAGCAATTTGCCAATGATTACAATTTTCTATTTATTAACAAACAATATTTTGTCATTTTTGTCGCTTTATAGTTGCGTTTAATGTCTGCGAATCGAGTTAGTTCTTATTATCACTTATGTTTTAGCAGCTATAAAGAGACGTACCCTCACCAGCTTGTCATGTTACCGAGAAACTGCAAAGCGCAAACTACTCTGTCCTGAAGAATTTCCCATGGTGGAAAACTTACCGACCGTTGCAAAGCTCCGATACTGGAGACTCCTTCCATAAATGATAAATAAACATCTCCTTATAGAAAGCTTCACCATATTTCTTTGCTAAATAACAACACGTTTTCAATCCATTTATTGTTGATCCTAGGTTATGTGGAGCGTCCGCCATACAAGTCCCTGTGGATGAGCTGTTACTATGGAAACGATAAAGGCATTAGAACAAGTGCATTACTGTGTTGATGATGGATGTTAGATGGATGGATGCTCACTTGTGGGCTGAGTGCTCCTCTTTGGGTAAGTCTTACTGCGTGTGCGCACCACCTCCAGATTCGGCCTAGGCAAACCCACACACTGATCTTTTCCCATCTGCATGGCGGTCTTCCCACTATGAAAAACAACATCGAATACAATCACTTAATGTGCCATTTGTATTGCAACATAAGAATTTCTTTACACATCCAGAACAGTTTTTAAACCCAAGAACATTATAGATTTCACATCTTGGTGAGATCAATTAAATTAGCCTCACTACTTAATTAAGCAATAATTACTACTTAATTATTTAGGATTAGTACTACTTCCAGGTTAGCTTTTTTACTAGAATACTAGTTCATGTGTTAGTGTGTTTACTGTAATGCTAGTTCACGTGTTCATCTGTTTACTGTAATGCTAGTTCATGTTTTAGCCTGGTTCCTGCTAGGTCATATGTTCGTCTGTTTACTGTAATGCTAGTTCACGTGTTATTCTGTTTACTGTAATGCTAGTTCACGTGTTATTTATGTTTACTGTAATGCTAGTTCATGTGTTATTTATGTTTACTATAATGCTAGTTCATGTTTTAGCCTGGTTCATGCTAGGTCACGTGTTAGTCTGTTTACTGTAATGCTAGTTCATGTTTTAGCCTTTACTATAATGCTAGTACGTGTTTCAGCCTGTTTGCCGTAATTGGTGTACGTGTTTTAGCCTGTTCGCTGGGGATATCAGTAAAGTAAAAAAACAAAACAAAAAAAAAAACAAACAAAAGTGGACAAAGAGATGTGACTCACTCAGATGGAGCCAGGATACACAGGAAGGGTTTACCGTGTTCTGTATTGGTTTTCTATGTTTCTTGCTTATTATTATAGATAAATTATTTGATAAAAATGGAAACTATTTTGCCATGAAATACCACAAAGCCAAATCAAATCAAATGACAATTTTAATTAAAAAAAAAAAGTGTTATGTGAGTGGAAAGTTCAGGAATAAAACCTCTAGGGCTCTAATCAATAGGAAACATCTCACAGTACACATTTAAATAATGAGTTTATTATTTATATAGTAAGTTAATCTATACTGAAAGATTATTTTTTTTTTCATATTAATGAGGTACCTGAGTGCTAAAGGTTTATGAGCCCCTGGTATAACTGCCTGTACCGTGTATACTTCTCCTGAATGCCATACACAATTAGAAAAAGTGCATTATGAATAAACCCCAAATAACTATAATCTCATTAAACTATATATGTAATAAACCTTCTGCCTTCTTCCTCTCTCTCGCTGTTGTAGCTCAGGACACAAGTTACTAACCTGTAACGATGTTTGGAGCCCAGAGAGCTGAATTTGGACAGCTTGCTTGACAGTGTGCTGACTTCATTTTCCGGCATTCTATAAAATATATTTAAAAAAACATGAGCAGAGAGAAATGTTCCCATTCAGATTAAAAATGAAAAACGTTAATCCACTAACACGAGCTTGCACATAAATTGCTTAAATGCTTAAACTGGAGCATTAAGCACTCTAAGCTGGATTGTTTATTAAAGTTTTTTAAGAAACATAAAAGCAATCTTCTTAACGTACTTTTCATTCGTTGTTGTATTTGTAGCTGGCAAAACGTGCGATCAAGAATCAATACGGCAGCGTGAGGAATAATTTCAGATGTAAAAGCCTGCTTCGTCAAACTAATTCCTCCACAGAAGAGGCAATAATCATTTAATTCAAAGACAAATTGAAACGAAATGGCTTCAAACATCAGGTGACTGAACCTATAGCGGATTGTCCAAATGCGTGCCTTTGAAAATTCCTGAAAACAAGAATACGCACATTTTAATTCTTTACCGTCTCTCTGTAAACTTCTGAGACAGAGCCTGGCTGTTCAGAACTGTTTTTTTTTTTACATTTTATTATTATTTTTTTTTAAATGAGGTGAATTAAAGGTGGAAAACACTACAGAGAGCTTTTGGCTTGCATTAACACTCACGGCTTTGAAGTGCACCTCTGAGGAAAAAAAAAAGAAAAAAAGAAAAAGAAAGCCACAGCTTAATGACTACAGAAAAGTCCACATAATGAGAACAGCTTAAACTGGACTATAAACCTATTCTGTATTTATTAGTAATAATGGCGCTTTTATAACCGTCCTTACAGAGTCTGTTTAATGCTAACAATTTGAATAATCAATGAAAACTAATTGAAAATTAAAAAAAAAAAAAAAAACCATTATAACGACTGTGTTAATTGGTAGCTAGTGGCCTCCATTTGTTTGTTTGTTTTTTTGCTATATTAACAAAATGGTGGAATTATTACTGTAATCACTAATGAATATAAAAAAATCACTTTATCATTTTTGTAATTAGCACATACAGCCCTTCGTTGATTCTTATTCTTGAATTAACATATTTAACCTAATTAGCATCATGGTAATGAGACTGTGGTAATTAGCCTTTATGCATTCTTAGCTATATTACCATACATGGTGGAACTATCTGTTTGAACAATAATTAAATTAAATGTTCTTTATGGAAATGAGATCGTAGTGATTAACAGAGAGTTTATTATGTTGTCGTTAAATTAGCATATCTGGTGATACTATTCCATCAGTTATTAATGGGTTTGATGAAATTATAATTATGGTAATGGGACTGCACTAATTAACGGGTTTTCGCCTTCACTAATTGTTAGTTGTATTAGCATATTTACGGTAACTAATCACTTCTTTTATTCCTGAATTTTTTTTTTTTTAGATGCTTTACTTACCTAATAAGAAACCTTTGGAAAGGTTTAAGAAAGTGTGTAAATTTGTAAAATAGGCTTGATGTGTATTTTTGCTTTGTTGCCATAGTAATCACAGATACACTTGAGACCTTCAACACAGGAGTGAATAAAATCAGAAATCCTTTGTACAAAAATTTTTTTTAAAAAGGTTAATTTCACCTAAACTGTCCCAATCTCTCTGTCTCTCTCTCTCTCTCTCTCTTTGTTTCCTGACCCTGATGTGCTTTCACACGCGGATTACCATAAAAAAAAAACTAAAAAACACCACTGGATTCATGTGTTCTATGTCATTTAAGGCTGATCTGGAGAGCAACGTCCGATTACGCAAAGAGCAGCAGCCACTTTGGGGAGATTGTATTGATTATTCCCTAACAGCCAGCTTTCACTCAAACGGTCTTAAGAAAAAGAAACAGGATCTAGAGTAGACTTCTCAAAGACAGGGACTTAATAAAAAAAAAAAAAACCTGGGAGCTAGCGCACACTTTTCAAAGACAGGGACTTATTTAAAAAAAAAAAAAGAATAGCAGAGTAGCAGCGACTTCTCTATGGAATTAGAGTTGACAGAGAAAGTAGACTTATATCTGAAGATTACTTTATGATCTCTGACTCGACACAAGTGTGATAAAAGGCAAATAGAGAAAAGTGAAACTGTTGGAAGTGCTCACTCTTAACGCATGATGGGAAAGGACCTCTCTTTGTGCTTTTAAAGTACAAATTTTCAAAATGCCACATAGTTAGTCCAGTCACGGCTGCTAAAATTCTACTGTGGAAATGGATATGCTTTAAGCTGCTTGGTTGAGCTAATATTTGATAACAGACTTTTTATTAAAAGCAATTAACAGGTAACATTAGTCTAGAAACTCTAACGGATGTGACATTACAAATACTGTATTACAAAGAAGCAGCACTGGAATAGAGAAGGTTCCTTACCAGCTAACTGGACAAATAATGGTTATAAAATGAATTAACACACCAACAGGAGCACACTAATCCTGTGACCTTAGGCACACGAGGAGCTCTAGGTGCATTATGGGAATGCAGTGTCTATCATCCATGTAGTACATAGTATCAGCACAAAACCCAACTCTCAATAGGTCTTGCATTCTTGTGCAATTTATTTATTTATTTATTAATTTTTTTTTTTTTTTTTAGGACTGATTAAAAAGACCTCAAAGAAGTAAAAAACGCTTAGGCCACTAAGATTTACTAAAGGCTTGCGTGTGTAAAAACACATAGATAAAACGTGATAAACTAAACAAAAGGTTCAAGCTGATTTATTAAGGATTCCATCTTTTTTTGGAGTTTACATTAATGAATGTGTCAAAATAGAGGGTGGTGCCAATGCAAGCCAATTCATTTTGCACCCGTAATTTGATTTACTTTACTCTGGGAATGAAGACTGCATGCAAGAATTAGTAATAACTAACTAATTAACTAACTAAATAACTAACGAAATAAGAATGTTTAATTTCCATAGCACCTTTCCTCAAGCTAGTGAAATTCTTGGCATACCCTGGTTTGTTAGGAAACGGGGGTCAGAGCACAGGGTTAGTCATGATATGGTGCTGGAGCAGAGAAAGTTAAAAGCCTTGCTCAAGAGTAATACTGAGGCTTTAACTCGTGACCTTCTGATCAGCGGCCCAGAATCTTAATCACTGAACCCTTTACATTCCCATTCTAATAATTAAAGACAAAACCATTTACTAAATTCTGAGAATGAGAAATGTATTGAAATTATGGTTCAATAATGAGTATTTATTCCATATTCGTGACGGATATATGCCACATGTTTACACTTCTGATATAAAAATCATTCAGAGATTTTAGGTTTTACATAAAAAATAATTTTGGATATTAGTAAAATAGGCCTTTTTATTTCTTAAATTCCTGTCAGTGAAAATTATGTGAAATAAATTATTGATGTTCTTCAGAAAAGGAGGGCTGTTGTTGTTTCCCCAGAGGTGGCTCCATTCATCCACCTCACCTCACCTTCATCCGCAATGTAACACCTGGAATCCGTGGCTGCACCACGTTTGACCCGAGACTAGAGCACTTCACTAAAAGTGAGCTGGTGAAACCCACATGGAGGGCGAGGGCTTCGTTTATTGCTCTTATTTCAAAGCTTTTGTGGTTCAAGACACCAAAAAAAAAAAAAAAAAAAACACGTCACGGCCCCTGATTTGTGGGGGTCAAAGTGCAAACTGCTGTCGTACCTGAAGAAGGTGTGGTGTTCCACACAACACTTCCAAAGGTTTTTACATGACGCCTTGCTGGGAGCTTCGAAGAAGAATGATGTCTCGTTGCACTACGAAAAACAAATGTCCGTTAGAAAATATTACAATCGAGAATTATTGGCTCCCTGAGTATAAAAAAAAATGCCTTTGCTGCTGAATTTCACACTGAAAATGAGAGAAATCTAACCTTTAATTAAAGTAATCATATTCTGAGAGAAAAACCTAGATGCAACCTAAAATGCAACTGACACACGTTTCCGTTTATATATTACTTTTGAAAGTGTTTAGGAACTCTTAAGCAGCCATTCATGACTTCCTGTTTCACTGGAGTATAAATATGAGCTGACACAAAGGCCAAATCCTCTTAGGAAGATTAGACAATACACAAATGAAATGAGACAATTGTGTGATAATCAGACACTAGCTAAAAAAAAAAAAAAAAAAACATGCTACGTGTCTTAAAATGCAAACTATTTGGAGAGTATCTAACCACCAATGTAAGTTTGCTAGAAGCTACTAGAACAGGAGACAAGATTTTGGCAACAAACATTCAAAGTGGGTTTGGTTATGCATAAGAGAATAAAAGAACATAAATGGATGGATGTTTTTCATTCAAAGGCTCTGGACACCTTGTTAGGCTACATGGCATCATAGACTCAATGAAGTAAAAAAGAGTAAAAACCGGGTTGCCTCTGCCAAGCAGTTACAACTGGATTATGGATTGATCATCCGAAATCCATCTCAAAATCCACACAAAAATGGTTCAAGGGCAACAGAATCAAGCTTTGGACATGGCCATCTCAATTCCCTGATCTGTGTGATGAGCTCCACAAGAGATTCTCTTGTCTGGTCTCTTCACTATGGGATTAAACCACAAGGACATTTTTATAACCTTTTTTTTTTAAAAACTCATCCTCCATCCATGTCCATGGGTGCCAATAATTATAGAGCCGATTGTGCACAGTTGTGGTTCTTTGCTCAATAAAAGTAATTGAAGAGACCTGGTGAATCCTTATTAGCATATTTTCACTAGATTGGATGTTCTCCTTAGGGAAGCGCCTCTTTCATTTGAAGAGTAAATTGGCCGGTAGGAGAATAAGTGTACAGGAATTTTGTAAAATCTCATTTGAGGCCTGGGGGTAGGTGTAGTCCCGGGTCAATAATTGTTTTCCCAGTCCTGCATTAGCACTCCGCCTAAGTATCTCTGCCTAAAAGACTATCACATCCCAATTTCTTTAGTTTTTCTTCCCGAGACAGAACGAGTGGCAAATAGAAACCTTCGTATTTGCACAGAAGGAGCAAGTAAAATAAGCAAATCACAAATTATGAGAGGATGACAAAGCAGGGTTTTATGATATATGATATATGAGCAAGCTGATAAATTGAAATATGTGAAGGTGTTACCATGGGAACTAGAGATTTTTCATTAGAATGGCATTAAAACATACAGATGAGAAGTTAGCGAAAAAGTAATATTGGAGTAACAAATACGAATCAGTTTCATGTCTATTCTAATGATGTAGATTTTTCTGGTATATTTTGGGGTCATTCTTTTGGAAATCCTCTCGTTTCCATGGTAATGTACAAGCATAGACAGTTTAACACATAAAAGAGGTATCGTTAGCTGGTCCGTTTTGAAAAATAATGAGACTTACATCTTTCCCCAGAACGCGCAGCTCAAACTGTGTTTCTTTGAAAAATACTTTTGTAATTCTTGGCCTGAAACATCAAACAAATGTATAAATGCTCTAATTTAACAATTAAGCTTTGACTTCCTGTGCAGAAAAAAAAAAAAACCACATTTCCTCCACAGAGACCTGAAAAGGAGTCTGGTTTGGTGCCAGTTTGAGAGTAAAGATGTCATCGGTTGATTTATATCTCACAAAATGCTCATGGAACAAAGAGACTTCCTGGCTAACTAACCACAAAAGTCTAAATACTGAGACCAGATTCATATCTATAACATGTTGCTATCTTAGACAGTGCTTTTTAAAAATATATTAGCTGAACAAATCTGGAAGTTCTACCAGGTTCACCTACCAGAAATACTTCCCAACTTGCGTTTTATTTTTGTAAACTACAACTCCGACTGGTGTCAACCCCAGGAAATATTCAGCCTGCTTTTCCCCCTGAAATGAAACCAGTAAGGTTACTTCAAACATATATATATATATATGTATTAATAACCCCATCAAATGTATTAATATCAATATTCCTACTTACAAACACAGGATGAAGGTCCACCCCATACATCTCCAGTGTCTTAGCCGTGCTTAAATAATTCATCTCAGCTTCGGAAGGCGTCTGACCCCTGCATAGAGAAATTCTCTCATTACTAACTAGCTACTTAGTACATTACTAAGTAGCTACTTATGTCATTAATTTTTCAACGTGGATCACTGACATAATTACATGTCATTTTAGAAGCATGTAGCGCTAACACTGCCTGAATAGTAAAAGAATAGTTATACAGACTGAGCTGGTGTCTTACAGTCCAAGTTAAGATGAATGCGATGGCTAATTTACGTTATCTTGCGGCATTGGTGAATTCTGGAATCTGATTGGTCAAAATGTACTGGTTAATTTTTTATTTTTTTTAAAAAAACAGGACGACTTTTGGTTGGCAGGCAAAATCACATGCATGTCTATTTTATGTTTATATGCTTATTTTCTGAGTACATCACACCACTCTGCCATTCATTATTTTCCTATAACGGCATGCCCTGTTGTGTTTTATTCCTTATTTATACAATAAAATAAGTGCTTGTAACATCTAATTTGCTTGAAAATAAATAATTAAATAGACATACAGATAGATAGATAGATAGATAGATAGATAAAACTATGTCAAGCAATAACATCACCAGTGAGCAAAGGTGAGCGTAACATTGTTCAAACTTGTCCCACGCTGTAAATTATTAACACCTTCATTTCCAGGCTAAATATATCTCCTGGAATTTTTAACATTCCTTCCAAAATATTCCCTAACTAGCAGGTTGCGGACGTGTACTTTCTATTACTGATTAACAGACGCTCAAATATTGGCCACTGTTAAAACCTCTTTCCCTAAATAATACTGCCAGTAACACAAATGCATCCTGGGACTAGGGGTTGCACGGACTAATTGACCAATATGTCTATACTAATCGACCGATAATATCTACACTGGACCATGAACACTTGCATGAGTTTTTAATCCGACTCCTGCTTGCTCCTGAAGGGATTCCACCTGCAGATATTTTTGCCGTCCTTTAAAGCAAAATAAAATTTAAATAGTGCTTCTTTTTTTTTTTAACAGCAATGTATAGTGCATAGTGGATCCTGCTGTGGCCAGCACTGTGTGAAAGAGCGCTTTCAGAGCCACGGGTTGCACATCATTATCCAATCTCACTCGTTTAGTGTCAGAATCGTGATGCATGTCAGCTCACAGAGGCCCATCCAGACACAACATGGCAGAAATTCCTCCCAGATGCTGCTGTAGACTTTACACTATATGGCCAAAGGTTTCTGGACATCTATCCATCACATCCATATGCGGTTCTTTCCCAAACTGTTGCCACAAATTTGGAAGCACAAAATTGTCTAGAAAGTCTTTGTATGCTGTAGCATTACAGTTTTCCTTCACTGGAACTAAGGGGCTTAAACTCGTTCCAGGACGACAATGCCCCTGTGCACAAAATGAGCTTCATGAAGGTTTGCCAAGGTTGGTTTGGAAGATCTCGAGTGTCCTGCACAGAGCCCTGACCTCAACCCCACTGAACACCTTTTGGGTTGAACTGGAACCCAAACTGCACCCCAGGCCTCCTCAACCCGACATCAGTGCCTGACCTCACTAATGCAAATCCCCATAGCCACACTCCAAAATCTAGTGGAAAGCCTTCCCAGAAGAGTGGAGATTATTTTAACAGCAAAGGGGGGGCTAATGCTGCATTTGTTGCAGAGTTGCAACTTTGAAACCACTGCCTCCTCAACATAAAATTTCAACTCGTCAATTTTAGTGTTTGCTTTAGATCAGTACTAGCTTTAGATCAGTTAATATACAGACACAGTACTTGTCTGAGAAGATACTTATCAATGTTAGTCATCACTAACTGACAGAGCAAAGAAAAGGCACATTTTCATGGAGGCATCCATGTTGAACGTGCCGAGATGGGAAATGACGTTATTACAACTTGCAAATTATAACATCTGCATTACCTTAATTGTTTGTATATTTTATTAGCGACATTACCATGTCTCACCAATGATGAAAACAGATATATAAAAATCCCTGCACGTGACTTTGGACAGCAGGTGTGCATGTGTGCACATGTCGAATAATGGTTTTCACATTAAGTAAAACCTAAGTAAAAAGGAGCCATTTTACCAGGTCAGAACATAAGGGCTAAAGCACACACTGAGTTAGATCAGGGCCAGGTTAATGCTAAAGTGGAATATACTGTATAGATTCGCCTTCAACCCTTCTGCCTTGTTCAGACCATATACAGGAAAAATCACATCCTTTGCTTCACCATGGTGTATGGTTGATTGCATTGTGAATTTCCCCTCCGTGAGCAGGCTGAGGGAGGATTTGCGAGGCTGGGTGGAGCAGCAGATGATTGCAGATCCCCTCATGTAAGTGCCCTGTTATTTACTGCCGCTCCGGGGATTCCGCTTTGCTTGTCCCTTTCATTAAGCTTTCATCTGACCGTGAAAAAAGGCTCGAGAGATATCCTCTGCTGGAAACAAACACGAAATGAAATGGCATAAACTATGCCTCAATTACTACAGCTACTGGTGTAGAGAATGAGAATGGGTGTCAAACTGGGGCAGATCCCGTTACTCCGTACTCCTTTACCCACATTTTTATTGCCTTTCTTCTCACCATATCTCCTCCGATTCTTCCTTCCTCCAGTCTCTCTCTCTTTCATTTCGCTTTTGTATAATGGAGCTCACGGAGTGTCACTTCATCTATCAATGAGATGCTGAACGAAAAGAAATCAATCCCTTCTGTCCGATTTTCCCATCATCCGTGGCAGATTAACTCCTCACAGCGTGCCCAAGAAATAGCAGCATGCTGGTAATGATTCAAAACTGAAGGCAATTTAGAGAGCTGAAGAGGAAACTTAAGCACCAGCAGCGCGGCCAATGAGACACTCATGAATCACACACACTTACACACACAAACACAGTGACTCACATCAGAGCACTGGGTAAAAGGAACATGACTCAGTCCATGACCAAATCGCTGCCTGTAAGCATTAATCACACAACGCAATTTACGACTTGCAGTACACGTGTTCTAGGAAATCTAAAGAACCTGCCATGCACAGTCATGCACTTGCTAAAGTGAATCAATACAGCCAAGGCCATCTCTGTCTAGTCAAGGGTTCGGTTCTTTATATTCTCTATATGAGGCGCCAAATACTGTGCGCAAGAGGCTGAATTTGCTGAAGAGAGAAGAAATGAATGAGAGAGCTTGAAAGTGTGTGTGTGCGCGAGATAAAGACATAAAGCTCATCTTCTGTATTCCCATATTTACACCACATCTGTGCAGTACATACTGTGGAGAAGATAAACTAACCCCACCTCTCAAGCACAAAAAAGAGATGCAACTTGTCTTGCCAGAAATATTCAGTTCTCGCAACAAAAATGTGATTCAACAAATGTTCGAACTCTCTTGTGCAAAAAAAGAGGTTCAACCTCTCTCATGCACAAATGTTGCACATCTCTTGAACAAACATTTAACCTCTGGCACACAAATATTCAATGTGTTTCGCACAAAAAGAGGTTCTACCCCCTCACACACAAATTCCACCTCTTACGCGCAGAAAGGAGGTTCTACCTCTCTCATGCACAAGCGTTCTACATCTCTTGTGCAAAAAACAGTTTCTACCTCGATCATGCAAAAAGAGGGCCGACCTCTCGCGCACTGATATCCCAGCTCTCTTGAACAAAAAAAGTTTCAGCTTCTTTTGTGCAGAAATATTCATCCTCTCTGACACAAAAACGAGGACCAACCTCTAAGGCACACACATTTATTCTTCTGTGCTTTTTTTTTTTAACACGCTTTCTCACAGTGTTAGTGCTTTTTTTTTTTTCAAGCCAATCACCTTAATCTCTATTCTTAACACTTAAGCTGTGCAAAGGAGAGACCGGAATTACCGAGCTCTATGTGCACTGCTGAAGTCCTCGAAAGTGAAATTCAAGGTATCGAAGTCCAGTCCTCCAGCACAGATACGTGTTTTTCTTGCTCAAAATAACCAGGTAGAGCAAGGAAATCAATGTGCTGTGCTGATGTTGGGTACTCCTGCATTAGAAGGTTAACAAGATAAAACGCTCAGGCATCGACTATTCTTCTATCATGTGACAGCTCCTGCATTCGTTCTCCTGAGGAACGTACACAAATCTCACATATTCGGGTCAATACTTGGATGGATGTCTTTTAAGATTCTATAGCAATACAGCTGTAAAATGTATTTTAAGATACTCACGCAGTGCTTTTTTTTTTTTTTTTTTTTTTTTACAGTTTTCTCCTTAATTTGGTCTCGGTCAATTCGCACCCACCAGCCAGCTCTCTCTATCATACGAGAGCTACTAACTAGCTAGGGTGAAGACTAACACGTCCTTCCTCCATGAAGTGACGTAAAGCCAGCCAACCGCATTTTTTCAAACTGCCGCTCATACTGCGTAACAGGGTGGTGTAACACACTCGGAGGAAAGTGCTATCCGCCCTCTTCCGCATACATGAGCTCATAGATGCCCACGATTGGCTAGTGTCGCTGTGATTGACAGAGGAGAGAAATACTCAGTGTATCTTATTAGTAAACACAGAAAAGGTTGACAAGTGGGTGTGCACTGGTGGACCGGTGGTGAGTGGAGTTTTTATTTTTATATTTAAAAAGTCGTACACGTTGTGATTTAAAAACTAGTTTTCAAACTGATCTGTCATGTTCATTGTTAATGCGTGGATCATTATTGCTACTAGAAGGTCAGCCCACACATCCACACAACTGCACTCATGCTTTGTCCTTTCCTCAGTTGCGTGACCCTTCCTCCTACTTAAAGCACTCATCCTCCAGCATTACTTGGAGAAAGTCCAGATGAGCGATCGTAGAAAACCGAGCTTTGCCGGTCTGAGTCCTAGCTCTCATTAGAAAGGCGTGGACTGCGGCCGGAGGGAGGAATCCTAATTCTGTTTCAAACAACATTCCAGTGGCAATGAAGAAGGACCTGCTAACCTGTGAACACTGTAAACACATGGCCTTTCATACAGAGGTAACATGGAAAACAGGGAACGGAAAGGTATCTCGTTTTGACGGGAAAATTTTATGATGTCAGGAGTACATGCTGGATGGCGTGAGCTGTAATTACTGCATTCCACGACTTAGTAAACACTGTAAACATGATGTAGTTTAGGGGATGTGTTGCTAGGGTTCTCAAAGCACTATGTAACCTGTGGTATGTTTTTATATTCGATTTCAAAGCTGTGTCAAAATATCAAAGTATTCACTGTGACAACGTAAAGATGAGAATTTATGAACAGAGAAATAATACTAATATAAATACTAATATAATAATAAATAATAAATCTTAAGATAATAATAAAAATACAAAATTTAATTCCTTTTTTGTTGCTTGGTCCATTCTTTTTGCCCCAGAATACAGTTCTTGATGTTTCTAAGTTAGTAACATTTCAAATGTGAATGAATACTATCACTCTGCACAAAAAAAAAGAAAATGATTGAAAATGATGTTAGAGAACCATGAAAACCAGAGCCTCCACATGTACCAAGCCCCTTCCTTATTTGCTTCTGCTGTGTAGCAGTGTTCTGTTACTGTGTAATCGCCTTGAATGAAATATAAGCCAAAGTGTCATCCGGTGGCTCCGCCCCTTCCGCTACAAATGTGTCCAACAGTCCACACTTCAGTTCCTGTCAGCTTTAGCGTATTATCCCAGTGTGAACTCACGACCTGCACTAAAACTATGCAAATGTGCCATTTGAGACGCAGCTAAAGTCTAACAGTCCTCTGAAGAGTGGGTGTGGTGGTGAAAGTGAGCGATTCTCCTGCTTACATTAGTGTTTTGTGAATCTGCTCAATAGCATCCTCCAAGTCTTCTTTCTGGTCTGGAACAAAGCGATACTCCGACACGTAGCCTGGCATGTGCTTGTACGGGTCATAATCTCCGAGCTCAGCTGGAAAAGGCAAAATCAATCACGCAGATTAGTGGATCTGAGAGAACGGTTATACGGTCACATATCACACGCCGTACTACGCATAAGCATAAGCATATGAAAGAGGAGATGAGTTTTATGACCTGGGTTTCAATATCCAGCTTCAAAAGTCTGTTTTAAATGGAAAACAGAGGGGGTGAAAACTTAATATTCATACGTACACTGGATCACCAGAGCTGCCATCTGTGCACTGACATTGAAGGGACATGGAAGTCTTCCTTGCAGCACATCCTGCTTTATCTGAAGGAAGAACTGGTACCTGGCACAAGACAATAAGACCACATCAAACACACACACACACACACACACACACACACACACACACACACACACACACAGTGCACTGCACAAAGACTCAATGCAGTATTGTACTGTAATTTTCATATTTCTCCCCTTTAGCTCATGTGGTATCAGATGTTACACAGAAAACACACCTTGTAATTTCCTCCTTTAGTTTACAGGGATCCTCGGCATAAAATTTAACGCCGAAATACAGTGTGTATGGTGGGCCGGCTGCAGAGAGAAACCAGTATTAGGTACAATCTTCTAGCATCCACTCCATTCATACTGACATGCATGCAAATGCAGTGTAATTCAACTGGTAACAGCTTGCATTCAATCGATTTTTAATCAGAAAAAGAAGAAAGAGAAGATAGTTATAAGTTCAGTATATATTTACCAGTGGACTCCTAAGAGATAAAGTGACATCTGGACGTTAGAAATGTGTCATTATCAATGCCATTTTCTCTACAATAAGGTTACACTTACTTGCTATAAGATCTTTATGTTCTGCCAGGGTTTTTGTCGGATCTAGCCAATACTGCAAAATAAATAAATAAATCAATCAAAATAATATTAATATACATTTATTCCTTCAGCGCACAGGATCCTAACCCTGGTCTTGGAGTACCACTTATTAGTACCACCTAAACAGTACATATTTAGTACATATTAAAGCACTGCTGCATCGCTCTCTTCAGGTAAAGAGGGCTAAATCCCACTGCATCACTATCAGGATTGTGGGTAATGTAGGAAACTGAAACTAAACTAAAAAAAAAATCTTGGATTCTATTTAAAAAATCAGATGTTAATTATAAAATTTCATGCACAAGTCATTCAGCTGGATCTTTCCTTTAAGCAGTCAGTCAAACTTTGAATGATAATGATAATAACAATAATAATAATCTTATAGGGACGAATACGGTGCGCACACGCTGTTGTATTCACACGCTAAACACACCCGTCTGCGTTTTTTTTTTTTTGTTAATGAAAAAAGGAGAGACAGTTTATTAAAGTCTGAAGTGCTAAGCTCGCTGTGAGCTCCCAGAGATGTTCAGTCATGCAAGCAGCAGCATAATATGGAGCCTATTAAAACAGGACTGTAAAACTGGCTTGTTAAAAATTCTGGATAAGAGTCATTACTGCCTGCATCAATAAAACATGAAGGAGCGGCAGGTCACGGCACGCCGCTTAGAGGCGATGGAAACGCTCTTGATGTGTCTTAAATGTGTTTTAAATGCTTAACGGGACAAGCTGTGCCGATGCTGGTCTATTAGACGTGTCAGAGATCCGATGTATTACATATTAGACAGATC
Source organism: Pangasius djambal (assembly GCA_022985145.1). Classification (NCBI taxonomy): domain Eukaryota; kingdom Metazoa; phylum Chordata; class Actinopteri; order Siluriformes; family Pangasiidae; genus Pangasius; species Pangasius djambal. The sequence continues at coordinate 4,763,834 of CM040991.1, forward strand.
CACTCTGTCAGGTTTACAGGCTCTTTAAAAAAAATAAATAAAACCCTGTTTCAACAGTAAGTCAAGTGGAGTTTTCTCAGAGCAGCTGCTTTGTTACAGTGTCAGAGCTTTCAGGCTTGTTTCACCAGAAGGAACGTCCGTGTCTATTAATAGTAACAATGCTTATACTTTCTATGTTTTAATGCATAAAAACAAACTGCGCAAATGAATGTCAGAGTATTTGACAGGACGGGAGCCTGATGATCTTCAAGCGAGGTGTAGAGTAGGGATGGAAACGAGTATGAATACATTATTCTGACTGAACCGATGTTTTCTCGAAGAATTCGAATAGGAGGTGCACTATTCTTATTTGTGTTGTTTATTGATTTTTTTTTAAAAGAAAGCTTCCCAGGGCATCTGGTTGGGACACGAGGTGTGCCACAGACAACCAAAAAGTCACACAAGCAGGAGGTTGAAACGTTCATGCGCATGTGCAAGCGATCAGTCAGATATGAAGTGCAAATAATGTACACGTTCGTTAACGCGTGAGTAACATCCATACTATATCAGTGCATCGTAATTGCTGGGTAGGGTCGCACTAGTGGTTTAAATTAGTTTGTTTATGGTTTGAGAAATAGAACCGACTACTTGTTATAAAATTCTGTGGGGACGTACAAACAATAGCTATAGTAATAATAAATCTAGCTGGGACCAATTATGAACTGGAGTGATGTAGCTGAGGTTGAGGAACTGTCGGAGCCAGGATTGATCACACACCATGCTGAAATTTATACCGCCAATGTTTCTTGGTTTAAGCCACGCCCACTGTGGGTTTAAATTCAAATACGGGTACAGATATGAATAATTAGAGCATTATGCAGACACAGATACAGATACAGATAGTGATTCAGTGTCACACCCCTCATCTAGCGGAATGACTTTGAGCTGTGCAGGCGAATGAACGTGCCTAAAATATTTTAAACCTTTATTACACAGGGGGGTTTCTATTTAAAATCGCCATCCCCCTATCCTTTACATGAACGTCCTGCATACAGAGGGAGGTCAATTACCGCTGGGCATGATGAAATTAGAATAAGTTAATTGAATTGGCCGATGTTATCTAATAATCACGCTGCTACAGCTGGTGTGTCCCAGTGCGCGCTGATTTATGCAAATGGAACATAAAATGGCAGCAACACGCTTCATGGAGAAAAAAAAAAAAAAAAAAAAAGAGAATATATTTAATGCGGTCCAGTGTTTGAAAGCCTCGTTCCTGTCTCTGTGCAGGCAGTTGATGCGTAATGATATAATTATGGAATAATCACATGATTAAAAGACGCTTTGTAATATGAAAGCAGCTTTTCTTTTATTTGTTTAAAAAAAAAAATCAGCTTTAGTGTAACATTCACCGGAAATGGGCGGACCTCTACCGAACATGACTGACATCAAAATTGAGCTGAGTCTGATTTCCTGCTTCCTTTCCTCTATCAAACGCTACGACTGGATAGATGAGTCATGAAGTCATATGAGTCAAAGTGAAAGTAGGACAACACGCCCTCCCAATTATCAGGTCTCGTTTCGTTAATTACTATTTTTGCAATACCTGCGTCAGCAATAAACGCAATAAATCTCGGCAGACCGTAAAACGATGGCTGGGAAGACAAGCCCCGAAAGGTTTTGTGGCTCTACTCGAAGGCACAAATCATGTCTGTGTTGGAAGGTGGTTATGGAAAAAATTACTGTCGTGTTTTTCTTTCACGGCTCTTTCATCGCCTTGCCCCGCATTTAGACCCCCGCGGGCAAACACCATCACTCTTCACTTCTTAAAACACCCTTTGTGCACGTTTTTTTTTTTTTGTTAACCCATCCCTCCAATGTGTATACGAGGGTTTCAGGAAAAAAAAAAAAGATGCAGATGCACAGGAAAGTGGACGAGGTGCTGTGGAACGTCTGTACTCACTGTCTGATGGCTGCAGTCGCAGTAGCGCAGGCCGAAGTAGTCGCTTTCTAAAAGGTTGACGTGGCTGAACACGTAATCCAGCACCACAGAGCCCTTGGTGGATTTCTGCGAAGAGAGGAGATAAAATCAAATCTCATTTCCTGGGGCAAAAAGCAAATCACACAAAATGGTTTATATGATTTGCACAGTTGGGTGCAAAGGTTTGCAACCTCTTGTTTTTAGTTTTTGAATGATTTTATAATTTACCTACAAAGAGATTTGCAACAAGACAGCAACCGAAACCAATCGGAATACATGACAAAAATAGTTTGAAAAGAACCAAAAATAGTTTGCCATGACCCTCTCCAACAGATACGCCAAGCAGAAAGGGGTTAAGGGGGAACATCTATGAAACCAAATACATATATAATTTAAGGGACAAAACACAACTAGATGTGCTGTTAATGTGCTGTAAAAATAATCCATGATGCAGTCTGACATGAAGCGGAGTCTGAAGTTGATTATCTTCCTGCAACAGCATGCCCTGAAGTGTTTTATTTCCCTTACACCACAGCCATCTGCCCACAAGAATGTTGTTATTATTTAAGGATTTCCAACATGTTGTACTTTTTATCCATTTATAGTTATATTCAATATTGTGGAACATCTACTTGTGCTGTGGGTAATTCCTGTTATCACTTGGCTGTAAACAGTGGTGGAAAACTTACACCTGCATCTTTACCTCTGATTATTACACCATCTCTGTTGCACTGACACTGGAGACTCCTTCCAAAAATGTTAAACATACATCTCCTTACAGAAAACCTCATCATATCCCCATATTCTACTTTTTTCGTTATTAAATAACACGTTCTTTGAGCTGTTAAATGTTTTAGAGTAGGTTATGTAGCATGTCCATCATACAAGTCCATGTGATTGAGCTGTTACCATAGAAACGATAACATTTACAGCAAGATATGGTGATGTTTTCTGTAAGGAGATGTTTATTTAATGTCAATGGAAGGAGTCTCCAGTGTCAGTGCGTTGTAAGAGGGCATTGTGCTTTTTCTGACGTGTTTTTTTTTTTTTTTGTCTTGTCAACTTCAAGATAGGAAAAAAAACAGGCTTGTGAGGGAACAAATGTTTACAGCTGCTATAACGTAAGTGATAACTGAAACAATTTTTTTTTTTTTAAAGCACAACGTTAAATAAAAACTGATTTAAAAATGATGTATGATGCATTGTTCTTTAGTTAATACAAAAAATAATTGTTAGCAAATTGCTATGGTAACAGCCACCTGGTTGTTGATTAATTTCCTACAATCCTATTGCTTTATATAATAAATTTACTTACCTCCTTAATTTTTCAAAATTCTGTCTGTAAACTATTTGCTCCTTTCGTTTCAGGTTCAGCTGCATCTATCATCACATCATTATCTTATCTCTGACAGATCCTCTGACACTGGGAGAGGCTCTGTGTTCAGCTTCGACACTGAGCAAGACCACAAACCACACGTATGATAAATATGCTGTGCTAAAGTCTTAAGCTATTGTGTGGACTCACAAAAGAATGTGATCCCCACAGGAAAGTGAATTGAGCGTGTAAGAGCTGTCACGATGATAAAACGGGATTTAAAGACGGCAGTGTGTGAGATCTTCAACTCTAAACCTGGATGCGTTAATTAAACTGTCAGCGGTGTGTAAATGATCGATATTTCATCAGGGGTTGTTCATTATTTTTATTTTTCTCTTAGACTTTGGCTGTTTTTGCACCTAGTGCGTCTGGATTCGTTTTGCAATTCTGTTCAAGTGCACCGCATTGTTGAACTGATTGCATGAGTGTTCTGTGTCATAAGCTTTGATGGACACTCCTTATTCGAGGGTTGTTTTCTCCTGGTGAAAATAGAAAAACTAACTAATAACCACCAATAATTCAATATTTCAGCGAATCGAATGATTAAATATCTCACTGTAATATCTCGCTGTTTGTTCACCAAACTCAAAGTCTTTCTAGTGAACAGTGCAGCCTGCATGAAAATCTCCACTGAAGCCCCTGACACAGAGCTAATGCGCAGTCATTGAAACGTCTGTCAGGTGTTCGTGTACTCATTGTTTGAATGGGATGAAAGATGAACTCTCATTGGACAACAGGCTTTTAATGCGAGTGTCAGTTTGAGTTCTGCCTGGATGCACGGCTTCACTGGGAGTGAATGGAGTGTGGGCGGGTGCGTATTGGGCAGAAAAAAAAAAAAAATCTCGATGTTTATTGGACCACGCACTCTTGTCTTGTCCTGTCTGGACACATAGCTTCTCCTTATGATGTCTGGTCTCTCTCTCTCTCTCTCTCTCTCTCTCTCTCTCTCTCAAAGGGGCGGAGCCTCGTACCCAGCTGCCAATCAGTAAATCCGGAATGAACATGACTGGCATGTCAAACAAACATATCCGCGCCAGTCTGGATCGCTTGGAGCCTGCAGTAGCTGTAATGTGTAAATATCATAAATAAACTGTAAGTTCTATTTGATTATTTGTTTTTTTTTGTTTATAAGCCTAGCTAGCTGTCACTTCCTTCTTCATCTCGCCGCTTTTCGGGACGAAATGGCCGACATTGATTATGCTGATTTTAAAAAAGTCTTTTGATGCTCATACTTAAGAGAAGAGATTGAAAATTTAACAAGAGGGCAGACCAAAGCCCATGATTTTAATTCAGAATAAAAGAAAAAAGGTCCTTTTAGCTGTGTTGGCACAGTAAAATCTGTTTATTATTATTAATCTTAGATTCCGAATCCCTGTGAATGAGCAATAACATGTTAGAATGAGCGCATTAATATATATTGTCCAAGTTGTGCTTCCCCTATTTTAATAACCACCAGACACCACATGCCCATATATTACCAATATATTACAAATAATACTATTTGCACATACAGGACTATTTTTAAAGCCATTCATATAATCAGAAGCAATTTCCACCATCACTTATACACACACACACTTATTTCAAATCCATTTCTGTTCTTCATTGAGACAATAATTCAATTCAATTCATTTGTATAGCTCTTTTAACAAGGGACATTGTCACAAAGCAGCTTTACAGAAATAAAGATATAAATTTAAAATGTATTAATTTATCCCTAATGAGCAAGCCAGAGGCTTGAAGAAGAAACCTTGAGAGGAACCAGACTCAAAAGGGAACCCATCCTCATCTGGGTGACACCGGATAGTGCGATTATAAATAATTCCCGTCTATAACTGTGTACTACATGGTCAAATGGTGCAATTGTGTAACCAGGAAATTCATTACAGTTTACACATGAAGTCTGTTTTGTTCTTCTCCACTGTTCACTGAATGAAGGACTTGAGTGCAAAGCTGTTCATGGCAATTGCAGTCCTAATGCTATCACAGCATAACTGTTCATATGAATTCTGAGAACAATAAAATTCCTTGGAGGCATCTAAAGCAAAATAAATGCATGTGCATTGATCTAGAGCTGCTGTCGAAATAACCACACGCGTTGTACTTTACTGTATTTTATGGCATTTACACAAAAATTAATCCGCCGTCATCGCCTGTGAATCATTCTCCTCAGAGGTGTAGATCCTGGGATGAGAGCCCTTGAAAACGAACTTCATAAATGTCCAAATGCGATTAACTAACAGAACGAATGCAGGAATTTGTCGTCGCCTGGTCACGCAGATGTCGCCATGAAATACTAATGTGACTGATGAGATGTGTTCTTTAACGTGAGCCGCTGCACCCGTGACCGAACACAAGTTAAAGCACTCGCTAGCAGTGTCTTAAGCTGCAATATAATATGCTAACTTACTCATTTAAATCACACTTTATCATAAAGCTTCAAATACTTTGATTCCAACATGGCTTTCTTTTTTTTTTCCTTTCTCACTGAAAGCAGCGAGAACATTATGCTGCTATTTTATCTGTACTGTGAGCAGACAGTCTTGGCACTTTTCCGCTTGGTAATCCTAATAGGAACAAAGGCAGCTGTCATCGTTAGCTGTGATATGCCTGAAAGCTTAACGGTCCATGAATCCCTCAACAATGTATGGATTATACCATGATTTATGGACTATAGAGCTGGACGATTCTTGATGAAATAGCAGTCACGAGATCGTGATTCTCAGTCCAGATTTTGTAAGGAACAACATGTATATTTGTGCAACTCTTTCATAACTCTAGCAGATTGTGACAGTTAAACCTTCTTAATGTTTCTGTTCTTCTGCCGAGAGCAACTCGTGAGCCACTTGTGGGTGAAAAGTCTTGATAAGCGTTCTCGATGTGTAATGGGTCACTGGCGAGCTGGGTAATGCGTTTTGAGGGAGATGGTTCCTACAACCATTTCCTGCGTATAGTAATTGAGAATTTAAGATTTAGTACATCACCATTTGCTCGGAACAAATTTGTTCTCTCACTTTAAGAGGAAATTTTCGATCATATAAAAACTCACAGCTGTAGGACGTTGTTTCTCCCTTTTCTCTTCTGTAGACTCGCAGAGTTGCTGCACTTCTGGTCTATGCTCACTGGGCAACGTGAATGACGGGGAACACTGGTGCGCTGTTTTAGTAAATAGCTGTTCTTGGATTTAACTGCATTAAGAAATGAATCATGACTGCGATTCTGATATGATTTACAGTATTTATGCAGCCCTAGTGGGTGCTCTGCTTGTTTGACAGAGTTATCTGTTTCTAACAACAAAGAAACAATTGTCTGGAAACAGGAGCGGTTCATGGCCAGAGATTTTAGAGGGCAGGATGACATTAAATAACAAAGAGAGGCTATCACGCTTGACTTATCCTATAGGTTACTTTCTAGTGAATTTTTACAGAGATTATATGTAGTAGTAGATGTAGTTTGGTCTAAAAGCCAGGGTCCCACAGCACAGATGAAAGACAGAACCTGGAGCTAGTTACATAGCTAGCTAGATAACAGTTTAAACTTGCGAATCACATCGTTACTCATCAGGGAAAAGACTGAAAACTGTGGCTTAAAAAGATGGTTCATTTTGATAACATGTTCCAAAAGAAATTCAACAGCGCCACAGTTTGTGAGACGAATACAAAAGTGGTAATTGTATTAACTGTCCTGTGTGCTGCCCCTCCCCCCACTCGTAAACAAAATGTTCATAGCGTGAGCATGGGGCAGCGTCAGTCCTGTCCCAGTGGGCCTCTGTGCAATAATAACTCTAGCAAGCTAAATGGGGCAGTGAACACGCTGTCCCCAATTGCACACCATATACAAAAGACGAGCAAATAAATAGAACATCATCTTATATGTCAAACAGCATTTTTAAAAAAAATTATTGATCAGACAAAAGAGGTAATAAATATTTCAACGGAATTTAAAATACATAGATTTGTTACGATTTGTTTAGGACAAACTTGCTCTGTCACTATAATTGGGTCATTTTAAAAAATTAACTCCCCGCTTTCCTACGTTGTTTCTCTCATTCTCATTTCTTTCTTTATTAGATTCACCGTGCTTCAGGGGTGTCTGTGTGAAATCATGTGCATAACCTGCAACATCTATGCATATCAGTCACAGTTGAATAGTGTTGATGAAAAACCCCCACAAATTCTTTACATTATTTAAAAAATTTAATAAATTTTTTTTACTGACCAAAAACTTTTCAGTTATGAAATGTCATATGTGTCAGCGACGTCATAAGGCAAGAAATTATTTTAATGCGATACTGCTGTTACTTTGTTATATAGCTGCCACTTATGACACATGTTGGCTTCAATAGCACCACCTGAAACATGAACAGTGACTGGTATCTGCCCCGAGGTCATTCTTATATTACTCACACTCATGCTCTCTGTCTCGGTGCCATACAATGCGTCACTCTGGTTCACGTTACTCAGTAAAGCCCAGAGCAGTGAACTCCAGGTGATCAGGTGATGACTTGAGACTTTGTGAGCATCAGTGTGAATCCAGTCTTGCAGGTTCGCCTATTTTAATGTTGGCTAGAGTGTCCGGTACTTCTTTAAACATGGCCGCCTACTTCCACCGAAAGAAGACGTTTACCTGGCATTCCTGTTGCCTGTCAGGAAATGTGCAAGATTATCTCATTTACTCATCATCGACGGTTTCAAACAAAACTTTTTGAAATGGGGATATATTTTACAAGGTCCTATTTGCCTATTCTGACTTTTAAGAGTGCTAACGTTTCAAGAAGGGAAAGCCAAACTAGCCATGTGGCCCTGAAATGGCACTGATGCAAAGTGCTGTAACCCTAGTTGTTGTCAGTCGTGTAACTCAAACCTCTAAGGCCCGAGGGGCTCTGAGCTGAAAACGAGACCTTTCCAAAGCGCTGGCCAGTAGGATCCAGACTGACACTGGCAACCTGCTCCCCACATTCCTGCCATATCTCCCTCCCAGATGAGACAATGCAGATGGTCAAAATGGGGTGGGGCTGCAAAAACAACACTGGGCAGAGAAAAACGTGGAGGAAATGTGTTTCCGAGTATTTATAGTATATATAGTAGTTATGCTATTTTCCGTCTCTCTTCTCTCTTTTGACTGAAGAGATTGTGTATGAGAGATAGCTATTCCAGTTTGGAACAGTATTAAAAATGTATTTTATTATAACCTAACAACCGAATATGATGGTTTTCTGTATATGGATGGGAAAATAAAACAGATTATCAAAGAGACTGCAGGAGTGGACAAACCGGTCAAGTGAAAAAAAACAAAAACAATAAACAGTGAAGATAATGTTGTAAAGTATGGTGAGCTAGTTAAATGCATTAATACGGAGAAAAACAAGTATATAAACTCCTGCATATGGGACGACTCAGCCATGACCATTAGCCTTAGAAAGTGGATGAGGTAGCTCATCATTCATGAGTGTAGCTTGACATTTGAGCCCGTCAGGGGCAGGTTAACAGGACAAAACAACTTTATAGCGCTGTTAATTTACGGTCATCGTAATCACTGTCATTAGTGTATCGTAAAACAGAAGACAATATGAAGTGCCAATTCTGTGATAAGACCATACTGATAAAGTATCACAACTCCTCTAGGTTTGCTAATCTAATTAATCTGATAGTGGCGATCACACTGCTACACACCCCCGGCCCATTTGCCATCGTTGGCAAAACGTCTAACATAAAATATAGAATTTTGTAGAATAAATAAATAATTTATTTATGATTTTCACCTGGTATGTTTTGCTCTTAAACAAAATCTGCTTTAAACATTCAATAACGTATTTCACAGGACCTGCTGCATATAATGTGAACAGTATAACCATTTCTGAAATCATTACCTTTACATTTTAATCTCTTTTTAACATTTACGTCATTAACATGATTGCGCTGTCTCAAATGCTGTACCCAAAAAAAAAAGGTCAATTTGTAGATAATTTGTTTTGTAACATTGTTTTAAATAATTTCTTTTAGAAAAATGCAACAGATGTTTAAATGCTTAATTACACCAACATAATTAAGGCAAGTGACATTAAAATCCCATTAATTGCTAATTATTTCTCAGTCAAGCTCCAAATCTAAGTGCCAACAGACCAAGATGGATCTTTATTGGTCGATGGCTTTTGCACCAATTTGCCAGGATCAATAAGACAAATTAGCAAAAGACTCGGCCAAGAGAAAGGCTAGATTTTGAGAAAGTGTTGATCCTTGAAAAAGGCTAAAAATGAAAGCCATCCAAACAGAAATCCTGACTGTGGCTTTACATCCCAGAGGCACAAAGAGGATTAGTTAATTACCACGATCTTCCTTCTGTTAGTGCCACGTGTGCTCTGGCTGAACGGGAGCAGATGGCATTATGCGGTAGAATATTCTCCACAGGGTTACACCACGGTACAAACACTAACTCCGTCGCTGTTCATTTCTGTTCTCCTCAGCCGAGCTACAAGTGGGATAGTTTTTATGCGGGTATGTCTTTTATACAGGAAAGGAAATATTGTGTTTAGGCTGCAATAAGCAGATATTAAAGAAACTAGTCTGCTTTTAAATGAGTTTTTATTTGGTTTTTATTATAACATATGCAATAAGACCTAGGCCTAACAGTTTTTATGCATAGGTGCTTATCAACCGATCAACCACTACTGACTTATTTAACCTGCTCAGTTTAGTAGTACTTCCTCTTAAGCATATTTACGCCATAAAGCTCTAGATGTGTCCACAAAAATCAGCAAACGAGCAAATTCTCTCACACTTTCTTTTAAGATGAGGTAAAACAAGAATATTCGGAGGGCGAATGTGTTGAATTGACAACTATAAGACTTAGGGCTACACCGATACCATTTTTCCCTTCCCCTTTCCAATTCCTGCTCCTCAAGTATTTACTGCTATCGAGTACCAACACTAAGCCTAACATATATATTATAACACAACAGATGCCAAATTCTGAAAATCATACCATTCAGCTTTTTTTTTTTTTGTAAAGGTGGTGTTTAATTTTATAAAGGCAACAGTCCATGAGAAAGGTGTCTACAGAACCACTGTGAAAATGTAACTTCATGAAAAAATAGACAAAACAGCAAAACAGACTTGGGGCCCACAAACACAACCAAGTGAATCTTAACCCTTGCAAAATCAGAAACAGCAATTTGCTCTTTGTCCAGTTTAAATGTTTCTGAAATGAAAGCGTCTTCTAATGACTGCTGTTGAAATCGTCGTGCTCTCTGACATGTTTGATCTGTAAATGCTCAATCAAATTTTGCGTCCTCTTGAAACACTTGCATGACTTTTTTTGGAAAAAAAGCGTTTTTTTGTTTTTTTTTTACTACTGCTTGTCTCAAGCGTGAAGTGACATGTTGCTCAACTACGTGCTTTATCCAGTAGCATGTGAGGCGAAAATTGCATCACGGTATTGGTATGTTCCGACTTGAGTGCCATAGGGTACAGATACATTATCAGTGTATCCCGAGTAAAACCTGAGCAAGCTCAAATTGTAACATGTTCATCTGCTGGTTCCAGGAATTTTAAAGATTCCACACAAATCCATTCAACATTCAACCACTTGTTCTTGAGAGATCATGGTAACAACAATGGACAGGTGGAAGGACGAACAGGTGGACTGACGGCAAAAATTGTAGATGGCCAGAAAATGGGCCTTAAGTTCCAGAGCATGTGTGTATACATAACATACCTGTATGACAAACAGGAAGGAAGCTATTGAAGGAAAACTATTTTACACATTCGAAATTGCTGTGACCTTGAACCTGTTTGGATCAAAAATCTCAAACTTCCAAAAGTTCATCTGGTGAAAATATAATGCCTCCAAAACAGCAGAGACATAAAATAATAATAATAATAATAATAATAATAATAAAAAACAGGTCATGGCAAACTACACAAAATGTCACACAAAAATTAAAATGTCAACCAGGCCGAGTTCAAAAACCAAAAAGCAGATCAAACGTCATACAGAAGAGATAATACTAGCAAAAAGATCAAGACTGAGAAGCTGAAGAGGTGATTATTAAATGAGGTGCAGGTGAGTGTGATTAGTGAGCTGAGAGGAAGGGTGTGGTAGCAGAGGATTCTGGGAGATGGAGTTCCAGGAGAATGTGACAACAATTAATTAAACTGCAGCAGCAGCACGTGTCTGTACATCTATTCACAGAGCAACCACAACCGTACAGACAAGGGACACACAGTCCATCCTGACTGACTGTCTCTCCACCTACGACCCCACCCATTTGCTCTTTTCTTTTTGTGTGCGTATCTGCATCCACAGTGGCTCGAGCAAACACAAGCTGCGACACCTCCAGGTGCCTTAGCAGTGACCAAGCATGTTTCTTATGTTCTCCAATATTCTTCATATTTTTATTCCACAATAAAATGATTCAGAAATGTACAATGCTCAGTTCAGTTGCTTCATAACCTTCATAGTGTCTGTGCGTCTAAAGCAAAGCACATTAGGAACATCCACACTTTGTCGTTTGAGCATTAGCGCTTCTTTAAATTGGTGTATAACATTAAATCAAAATCTCTTTTAGCAGCGTGAAAAACAAGGAACATGACATGATGAGCTGAAAAGGCTAGTTAATGTGTTTATGTGGCTAGCAGTAATTAGGGAGCTTTTAACAAGCTGTGTGTGTGTGTGTGTGTGTGTGTGTGGTCAGGAGGGAAGAGATTCATTTGAAATGTTCTTGGAAACATTTAACTTCCCCTGACATGCCCCTCTGTCCCCATGGCAACAGGGTCATTACAGGAGGGGACCGGACCATCTGCTGCTGTCGGCTGCAGGGGTGTGGTGATGACCGTCATTGTGTGTCTGTATCTGTGTGTGTGTGTGTGTGTGTGTTTGTGAGAATAAGTGTGTGCCAGAGGATGGTGGTTCTCAGGGTGTGTGTGTGTGATGGTGGGATCCTCATCAGCAGATGTTCCACACACTGTTACACAATTCGCTGCTGCCTTTCAGAGGGATATTTGCCCTGCTGGATTCATAATAGGGAACAATGGCTGGAAAACTGTATCCTGTAAGTAAAGAATAAAACACTTCAGGGCATGCTGTAAGAGGAAAATAATCAACAGTGAGGTGTTGTGACACGTTCCTACACAAAGCAGTTACTGTTATCACCTGATGTTGATTATTTTCCAAAAACAGCATGTCCCAAAATGTTTTTTTTTTCCTTTTACACCACAGAGATTTACACCACAGGTCTAATAGGTAGTAATTAGTTAATTTACTAACTATGGAAAATCTGTGCAATAGTGTAACTGTATTATCAGCTTCCTTGGGAGTTGATGAATGATGTTACCACTAGAAACCATGCAGAGCCACCTCTGTCTCCAGAGTTACCAAATAACACACAGAAATGCTGTGAAAAGGGCAATTCAGACGCCCGTCAATCAACAATACGACGTTGGCAGTCGATTTGTATAAAAGCCAGCACACTACACACAAAAATTCTGGGATTTATTCCCGTATACAAATCAATATAATATCAAATATAAAAAGAAAAAGTAAATGCATTCCAAAAACACAGCTGTCAAGGACAGACAAAGAGCACAGGGCACTGATTAATAACCCCAGCACTGGAGTGCACATTAAACACAGTCACAGGGAGAAAAGGACTATAACCTGTATATAAAAACACATGCACCTAATTGCTAAGTGGACTGCCACGTGCACACTGCTCCAATTAATGGCTGTGAAAGCTGCAGAAACTCCCTGTAGATCAACACACACACACACACACACACACACACACACTATCAAGTCATCGGTAAACACATTAAGCCAAATCAAAAGCCCCCAACCCCCACCACACACACACAGTGACAACAGTAACACACTATCAAGTCTTCTGTAAACACATTAAGCCAAATCACCCCCCCCACACACACACACACACACTCACACACACTCACACATACACACTCACATACAAAAAAACAACAGAAGCTGAACTGAGGGTGAAAAAGGACAAAGAAAATGAAGTATGACTCAATAACACAGCTCACATGTAAGCATGTTTGCTAGAGAAATAAAACGTAATAAAATGTGAAGATATAGATGAGGATTGCAAGATAGAAGGATATTGTTCTGGGAGGAGGTGGTCCCCTGGGCCATGCTTTTATTACGGCTTCTTATGCTATATGAACTTGGGCCTTGAGCTTGGTAACAATACCTGCCTATTTTCATATTTCTGTTACAATAATAAAACCTACAGGATGTTTCACCAGAGTAACCGAATATTATTCGGAATTTACAGATAATATGTTGTAGACTAATGCACAAATACAGATACAAATAAGAGGTGCGTTAATTGCCAGAAAGCTTCAGTGTGCATGGGGGCATAAGTGATCTGTCAGATATGAAGCTTGTGAGACGAAGAAAGACCGTGTTCTTTAAAAGAGTTCATTCATCCTTAGTAACTGCCTCGTCAGGGTCATGGTGGTTTAATTAGGCTACTAGCTTGTTTATGTTTTGGGAAACAGAACCTACTATACCAAATTTGTTAGAAAATAACATGGGAAGGTACAAACAAAAATAATACATCTGCGTACATCTGCATTTCAAAAAAAAAAAAATAAATTAATGCTGCAATCAACTTCCCTCAGAAGTGGGAAATCAATACTAGACCTCTCCGTGTTCGAGCTACAAAGTGGGAAACAACTGGTCGTCTTTTGTAGGTGACAAGCTAGCGACAAGCTAGCCAGCTAACTGGATGAGTGATGTATATAATTCCTCCTCAAAACAGTGTACTGTAGAGTCAGTGTTATAGATTTTACAAGCAAATATGTCTGTTTGTTGATTGATCTAAAGCAAATACTTGTATGTACTGTACAGTGTAACTCATTGTTTACGCACGTTGATTGACGTCACTTGCTGAACTCATGGTTGAGGAGAAAGTCCTGAGTTTACAAGTAGGAATTCTGAGTTCTGATTCGAGTTGCAGCATATACCCGAATACAGATACAGACAGTGTGTTGTGCGATAGCGGCATTGCGTTACGCCCCTACACCACAGTCTGTGTGTTATACTTGAATATCAAACTATTTTATTGTCTTTAGTCACACATCAGCCACACGTTTTGCTCAGAGGGTGCTTTCAGGCATGTCGTGTTCTCTGGAGACCCAAAGTCTTGCCAAGCTTTATTGACCTACTGAGCAAAAGCTTAGTGTTTAGCCGAGGAACTGAATCAGGTGTGCTCTCAAAGGGAAAGTACACCTGACTATCTACAGGGATTTTTTTTTTTTTTTTTGGAACTAGAAAGTCATATGCAATGTCATTCTGAAGTTCTACACTGGAGCAGACTTTAAAATGTGATTTGCCTGAGGAATACTTCAGATCTAAAAGATGTTTAATAATGCATTACAGAAAGAGAGGCTACGGTGTTCTTTAACCTTTATTTATAAAAGGAGTACGTTTCCTAAATACTTTTGCAGTTGTATGTTGATCTGACGAGGGACAAAGGTACAACCTTGAGAGCCATTATGAAAAGACTGATGTGTGTTTTTTTTAAATATAAGCTTAGAATTTATGAATTTTAAAATTATTAAAAGGAAATTCCATAGTAATACTGGTTAAAACATCAAGATAAACACACAAACGTGCAAATTGTATGTTGTTTTCTTAAATATCTTCTGAATATCCATCATAACAGCATAATAGACGATGGAAACACAACAATAAAAAAATTTATTCACCAACTTCACTTAACAGTTTGGAAGCAAGACGGGTCAATGCATGATTTAAAATGTGTTAAATGTGTTATTACTGAATAAAGAAAAAGGTATAATCATTGAGTTAGTGATAGTGAGGATTTCTGTAAGGAGACATTTATTTGTGGAAGGAGTCTCCAGTGTGAGCACTTTGTAACAGTAAGAGGTAAAATGTAACTTTATATTTTCGACACGGGGAAGTCATTTTTGTGACAACTCATGGGAGGCTTCTGTAAAGAAACATAAACAGGGCTACCTGCACTAATTCCAGCGTTCGGTGAGACTCAGATCTAAGAACAATCAGTGATGCAGAGATTACTGCGGCGTTCTCTGAAAGCCTGTTAAATCCTCGCACTCGTATTCACACCGCAGCCCATTTAAATAATGCCTCGCTCACGAACGCCTGTTAGTCAGCACAATCTTTGCATCTCTAATAAGTCTGCAGCTTGTGTGATGAGCTTTTATACACAGTTATTGCATAGATTAACATGGCATTTAAATATCGTACAGCTCATTAAGTAGTCTTAATGAGCTGCATTTACATATACATGCATTTTAACCGAACACATTTTTTAAAGGATAGCTCAGGTCAGAGAATTTTTTTGCATCTACGATATGAAAACTGTTCTAGTCTGATTTTTTTTTTTTTTTAAATAGCAGAAAATTTTTAAAGTACAGAGTTAAAAACTATTATTTGCTTTGGCTTTTACCTTTATCTTTTGTATGCAGTCTGCCATTTTCTTCTTAGTTTGTATTTCCTGTATTTGTTTTATGATTATTCTTAGATTGCTATTCCAAGCCTTACACCACAGCGCTGTTGAATTGTCGCGCACTAGCCTATATCCCTTCATTTTCTTATTGCGGTCTTAAAATATGGTGCTTTTAATCCTCCAGGAATAAAAATCAGATTTCAGAAGGGTTTTTTTTTTTTCCCCAAGATTTCCAGCCGGTTTGGAAAGAAGCATAAATCAGGCTTCGCGCTGCATCAATATTTTATTCAAGGGCAAAGATTATTTTGTTTTGCAGCCCTCTGCCCAGGCTACGTACTACCCGGTTTGACCTTAATTGTCTGGAATGACAGCTCTGAGCTGTAAGACTACATGTCAGAAGAATGGGCTGGGATAGGATTAAGAAGCAGCATGCTGAGTGATGTGACATGCACATTCGTTAGTTTCTCCTTCTCACATTTAATATGGATATTGCTGAAAAACTGAGCGGGTGAGAAGGGATGATGTGTATTTCCTGGCAGTGGAGTCAGATAGGATCTTTTTCTTTTTTTTTTTTTTTTTTCAAGTGCAGGTCTGGAGAATGCCTGTGCCTGTCTCCAGCTGGGCCATAAACCTGGGCACTAAATCTCACACTCACACACACTTACTATGAGAAACACATATCACTGCTTCATATCTCCTGCAATATTAGTGCTGTTTGACATTATGTCTTATGCAACCCTGCAGAAGGCAAAAGTGATCTGAATATATAAAATCTAGGCATGACTACATACAGTAAGAGGCAGAGGCTTACTCTCTCTCTCTCTGTCTCTCTCTCTGTCTCTCTCTCACACTGATGCCCTTTAATAATCACAGAGTAATGTAGGAATGACACAGGATATCCAAACGCCAGTCAGGTGTATCCCTTCAGTGCAGCAGTGCATCTGCAAATGGATTTATCTCAGCAGGATGAAGACCTACAGCACAACCACAAAACTGCTTCCATCAACATGTGCTGAAAAATAGAACAACGTTAACAATGTTACACTGTTACACGCTATGGTGAAATGGAGTGTCTGGCAGTTTTTTTTCCCCTGTGAATAAGTGCAGTAAGTAGCTAGAAAAGATCAGAGATTCATTATGATATCAAAGTTGACTTAATGCGAGAACTTTAGGTCTCTGGTGTGTTTACAAGCAGACTCTTCAGAAAAATAGATTAAATTATAAGTGTCTTTAACCTAATTGCTCTGAATTCACTGAATTTATTATCACCTCACAGTAAAGACGTGAAATTAACTCACCAAAATGTAAGGTTTAGGTGAGCTCATTTCACGTTTTTACTGTCTGTGAACATTGACATTACTTGAAGTCCCTATTGTCTTTACAGAGACTGGAAGTTATTGCCACTACTCCTGCAGTCCGTTTGGCAGATGGCTTTCTAGGCAAACAGTAATTTTTGGTTGCACAGTATTTGTGGTCAGAAGATACATAGGGGGAGCAGAGACAGGTGAAACTGATAGCAGCTGAATAAAAGAAGTGACACGAGAGTGTGAGACATGGAAAAAGCATCATGTGTGTTTTTGTTCTGGTTGTCCTATTGTACACATGGCTATACAACTACACGTTGCACAATTATGACATCTTTGTAGATTATTATTTTAAATGAAGCAGATAGAAAGTGTGATTGTGTGAGTTCAGTTGATTTCTATAGAGTTTATGCTTTGCTTTTACAAGTGAATAAAAAAATAGAAATGATACATAAAACAAAGTGCCGCGTGATGTGCCTCTGGGGCAGTGGTGGCTCAGGGTAACTGATCAGAAGGTCGGGGTTTGAGCCCCAGCACTGCCAACACTATGCGACGAATAAAGGCTTCTGCTTCTGCTTCTGCTAATGCAGCTGGTGTGAACTGAAATGGATGTATAACTGCAGCATTTGACACACCTCTCACACCATGGGGGGGAAAAAAACGGCTTTAGGGACACATCCAGTGATAAATGGATGAAACTTAGAGATAGTTTTATTTGGATAAAATGCAGGGCTGGAGAAATTATAAATTCATTACCTAGCCCACCGGGCACGTGAAAGCTCCAATGTTCCATGTTTTGGCTGCCTGGAAAGCTGACTAGGCTAAAATGTGGTAAATAACCTAATGTAATAACGTATGGCAAAGTTAAGTACATTTATAATAACTCCTAAAAAAACGTTGTGAAATGTAGCACGTTTTGCTTGCACCCTCAACAACAAGTCAACAAGTCATTGGCCAATAATTCAGATATGAAATTTTGTGTTCTGTCCTGTGACGTTCTAGCTAGCATCAAATCACCTGTGTTAGTGAACTCTGTTTCTGACACAGTTATGAAATAATTAACCCTTGCATTTCACAAAATTTTTGTATTGTTGTATTATAGTCATGAATCATGATGATTAAACATCAGCACATGGTACTGCATTGGATACATACAATCACAGATCCATGACCAGCACAATAGACCAGTGGAAAATCCTGGAGTCATCTGAGTTTGACAAAATTAGCATGGTTTTGTACGCTCATTGGTAGATGATTAGGTCACTGGCACCTGAAAGGCATATATTGTTCTATAGTTTCATACTGGCACCTGATGACTTTGCAGGATGACTTTCCAGAATTAGTGACCATATGGCAGCGTGTGAAACGGAGCTGCTGTAGTAGCAGAGAGACAGGAGTCCCATTAGAAATCTCATTAAACACGCTGTTAAGGTCTGTGATCCAAACAATTAGATTAGTCCACTTTCGGTCCAGTCAAAGCAAATCTGTTCCGTCTCGTCACGCGTGCACAACAGACGGATTCCACGTTCATTGTGCTGGGGCAGTGTGTGTGTCGGCCACCAGGCACACTCCCAACTATAACGCTGCACTCCACCAATCCACTCCCTGTAGTGGGAATGAATCAGTGATGCTTTAGTTCTGTTGCACATAAATTGTTATCCATACTGTATGTCTCGAAGCTTCAAAAATCCCATCATGCTTTGATCTGAGCTATAAAAGGTCAATAAACCACACAGTGTGACTGATTCTGAAAATGGATTGGCTTCTGTTCTGGACACAGGACCTTTAATACTTGGGGCAGATGATTATTTTTTTCTGTTAGGCTTCAAACCCATTGTGTTGGACGAAACAAAGATGATTTAAGTCACTCCTGGGAGTCACCTTGAGCCTGGGTCATAAAGCCAAAATGACTTGTTTTTGTTAAAATATTACCAAATGTCAAGAGGCCACGGTGAACGTAGGCCTGAGAAAACAAACTTCGCCTTGCTGGTCTTTCTTTTGTGGCAGTGAAACACGTGAGCTGCTGTGTTTCTCGCATTAAATCCCACACACCCTGTGGGCAAACTCAATGGACTCTTTGTGCAGAGTGCATGTGTGTGAGTGAGTGTGTACCTCAACAACGGAGACGGGACACTGTGAGGATGTGAGACGAGCTTTTATAGGTCCAGAGACCACAGTGAGTAACATGGTTCGTTCAGGGGTTACTGATAAGAAGCAACACTCATGTATGAAACTCGATGCATATCAGTGGGTTTGGTGATATCAGAACCTTCGTAATGATCATCTGTTTGAGAACTGGGTCCTAAAGGAGACTGAACATACACTCACCGGCCACTTTAATAGAAACACCTGTACACCTGTGCATGCATGCAGTTATCCAGTCAGTGGATCATGTTGCAGCAGTGCACAGAATAAAAATATATAAAGGTAAAGGTCAAAAGCTTTAGTTAATGTTCACATCAAACATCAGAATTGTGGAAACATGACATTCTGCTTTGAGTATTTCAGAAACTGCTGATCTCCTGGGCTTTTCACGCACAACAGTCTCTACACGTTACCATTTTTCTGATCCTTTCTGTGAGTCTGTTCCCACTGTAGCCTCATATTTCTGTTCTTGGCTGACTGGAGTAAAACCTGGTGTTCTCTTCTGCTCTTGTAACCTATCCACCCCAGGGTTCAATGTGTTGTGTGTTCGGAAATGCTTTTCTGCTCACCATGGTTGCAAATAGTGGTTATTTGAGTTGGTGTAGCCTTCCTGTCAGAGTGAACTTGAATTCTGATTGGTAACAGGAGTAAATGTAAGAGTTTCATAACAATGCCATAACCATGCACTTACCAGTATTAGCTAGTATCAACTAACTAACTAGCCTAGCCTGTATCTGGATTACATTTATTGTTGTCAGTAATGCAGATGAAATAAAGATTGCTTTAACTGTGCCTTTGCTGTAGCTATAAAGTAGTAAAGTAAACTCCAACTGCTCAACTCATTAACAATTAAAAATGGGCAACCTAATATACCTTTATGTTTGTGTACACGTATATTTGTGTGTATGTGTGCGAATGTGTGGGTTTTTGCGTGGGTGTGTTTATGCGTATACAGACAAGTGACAAATTAATGGAAAATATTGTGGCTCTGTCATGCAGTGTGGACATTTATTTTTACTCCCATGGTTTAAGATCACTTAGAGCTAAGAGTCTCTGCAAATCAATACCAAGTTCTTCTGACCATACTGATCACCTTTATCCTAGGACGAAACGTTTCTATCCTGATGGGAGTGGTCTCTTCCAGGATGACTCCGCCCCCATCCACGGTGCAAGAAGGTTCAATGAATGGTTTGAAGAGTAGTCAGTGATGTAGATCATATGCTACGGCTTTCACACTCGACATTTTAGGGTGTGCTCTCCACCACCATCACCAAAACCTCAACGTCTTGAGGGAACATCCTTCGGACGAATGGCGTTCATCACTCCGGTGTGATTCCAGAGACTTGTAGAATCGATGCCAAGGTGTACCAAAGCTGTTCTAGCAGATTGTTTTGGACCAAAAGCTTACTACGTCATTCTGTGATGTTTTTTCCTTTAATTTGTCACCCATTTGTGTGTGTGTGTGTGTGTGTGTGTATGTGTGTGTGTGTGTGTGTGTAAATATGCATCCTCACATTTTTAAAACTGCTGCACAAAGCAAAAACAGAATGAGCACCAGAGGAGAGGAGGTACTTAAAAAATCTTATTAAGACACACATCCACCTCAGTCCATAGGGATGTGCATGTAATGCTGAACTCAATGAACTGTAACTTATAACTATAATAATGGATAATTACTTATGATGCTCCTGGTCCTTTATTGTGGTGTGAAATTACAGAAATTAATTACGTCCTTTCTTTTCATTTTACTAATATTAATAGGAGATGTATCTGCTACAGACATTAATGCATGAAACTATCTATTTCTGAAAAACAATAAATATACGAATGTAATTTAATTAATAAATATATTTCTGAAACTATGGAAGGAGTCTCCAGTGTCAGTGCTTCAGTGTCACAATCAGAGGTAAAGCTGTGACTAAGTTTTCTGACCTATCCTCAAGGCAGAGGGCTTTGTGGCTTCTTGGTAACAGGACACATGGTGAAAGAGTAAAAAAAAACAAAAAAAAAAACAGGCTGGTCAGGGAACGCCTGTTTATAGGGATAACAGAACTTGTTTTGTTGATATTCCGCAACATTAAATGGAACTACAAATGGATAAAAAGTATGTTATGGTATTAGAGGAATAAAACACTGTGCTGTTTTAGGGCGAGAATCAACTTTGGGGTGGTAGCAGTAACTGTCGGGACCCTTCACACCACCTAGTTGTTGAGTATTTTCCGATAACAGCATGACGTGAAAGTATTTTATTCCTTACATATTATACTATCTGTCTCACCTGTCTCACGGTTTCAGCTGTCTCTCTTGCATGATGACAACTGTGACAAATGTTAGAGTTTGTCTGTTCACTCAGTGAGGGGATGGTGAACTAACTTGCTGGTAGACAAGCAGAAGAAGCACGACATGGTTTTCCATCTACACTTGAGCTTGTTAATGCCAAAGAGAGGAAGTAATACAGTCCAGGTGTACTCTAGTCTGCAGTGTTCAGTAAATAAGCCGTTAACGTTTACTATTTCATTTTAGTCAATATATAATATATTGCAGGTTTAATAAATAACTGCTGCATGCACAAGGAGTGGACAGATGGAGGCATGGATGGACGGAGAGCTGAATGAATGATAGGTGGAAAGGCTAGACAGAGGAATTCATAAACGGACAGAGAGACAAAAGACAGACATGCTTTACTGAAAGTGTAATTGTATTACTACTGCAGCCAAACACAGAATGAATGAAATGCACAAGGAAATCACACAGGAAATGAGTAAACAAGCAAAAAGTATTAAATACAGTACAGACAATCAGGGAGATGAAAACAGGGACTGAGACCAGATCAGGAAGGAGAGAAGGAGAGAGTGAGTGGCAGATTAGGAAGCAAGAAAAGGACATGTAGACGACAACCAAATCTGAAGATATACTTACAACAATCAATAAAAAAAGGTAAATCACCAAGAGTAGTATGGGATTGGCTTGGTTACCGGATGTACGCCATGCTGCTTTCAAATTTGCACAATATTCTAAAGCTGCATTTTTATGAGGACGGCAGAATTATTGGCACCCTGCATGAAAATGAACACGAATAACACGAGTTTTTTTTTTGTTTTTTTTAATTTAAGCATACAACTTTATACTTTGCTTTCAAAACGATTGCCATCCCAACAATTAATATTCCATGACGCCTCCTTTGGATAGACTACCAGCCTGCATCACATCTCCAGAACATTTTTAAGCTCGTTTATATTCTTCAGTTTGTGCGTGTGGAATTCGGACCACAGGTGTGTAATAAGGTGCAGGTCTGGAGACTGAGATGGTCATTGCAAAGATTTTTATTTCCGTGTTGATTTGGATGTATGTTTGAGGTCTTGTTAAAGGATCCACCTGTGACTAAGTCTTAACCTCCCGGCAGAGGTAGCCAGGGCTCGGGATAAAATATCCTGGTACAAATCTTTGATGCCATCAAGAGCAACAAAAAGAGCACCAAAAGCATCAAAGACCCACCATCATATAGTAGGTAACAGTATGGCTTAGTGATATGATAATAATAATAATAATAATAATAATAATAATAATAATAATAATAACAATGACGTAGATTTTAAATAAATGGTATGGATTTATTAAATTCTATAATTTTTTTTAAATAATTACAAACTGACTGTAAACAGCTGATCAGTTGTACTTAATCATTTAATTTTTTTAAATGCTACAATTTTTAAAATTTCTTTTCTTTTACATTAAATATTTTTATTCATTCTTTTATAGATAAAAATTTTTTTAAATGTAAAAAAAATCAAAATTAATTTGGGTTGTTCTCATGAAAAGCTTCTGAAAACGTGCAACTGTGAGTTATTTATAATTTTCTTTTTTCAAATATAATATTCAAAATATTATTGTATAATAGCCCTAGTTCGATCCTGAGCTCGCGTTACCGTCTGTGCCGCATTTTCCATATTCTCCTCATGTCCATGTGGGTTTCCTCAGTGTTCTCTGGTTTCCTCCGCTTCCCAAAAAAACCAAGAAAAATGCATGCAGGTGGATTGGCTATGCTGAATTGCCCCGAGGTGTGATGAGTGTGTGAATGTGTGTGTACGCCCATTAATTCATGCTGTGTTCCCGCCGCACACCCAGTGACCACCTGACCAGGATAGCGGTGATGAAGATGAATCCATGAATTTGTTTTTGAGAGAGGGAAAAAAAAGAAGGTTGATGTTAGGGTGCCAATATTTCTGCAGCACACCCAAAAATTCTGCGTAAAAAAAGCAGACTCAGGAGAACAGGTATTTTTGTAGCGTTTGGCTGTTAAATATCGCGATATATTACACAACCAATTATCGGTGTGTACCCATAGCAGAGTGAATACGGTAACGGTGGAGTATTTGTCACTTTATTAAAGGTGGCTTACCTTAATGCCCTGATGCTGGGTGGTTAAAATGAGCTTGGTCTCATCCAGAAGCAACACTTCGCAGTAGAATTCCTCTTGAGTGGAGCAGAAACAGCTCATATTTGCACTGAAAACTCAAAATTTTCTTTTAAAAAAATGTTTAATTTGTCTTTAAGCTACTCGTCATGGTGGTCAGGAGAATTCCGTGTCCAGAAAAAACACACGACCTGTGAGTTAGCTACTTTGTTCAAACGACTCTTTTTTTTAGCTATAGCCTACAGAACAGAATTAATATTATTTCAAATATTATATCTTTTTTTTAGTTACCTTTTATAGCAAAAAAGAAACTCTAGCATTTAGCATCACCTCAGCATCTTCCTTTTTGAGCGCTCGCGCAAACACTTGACGACCCTCACGAGAGCCTCTGTGTGTGTGAGCTCAGGTGTATTTCTGCTCCCGAGTCCCAAAAGTAATTCCTTATTTATTCCTTTCAAGTAGTCGCTTTATTGTTATTTTTCATCCGAAGTCGCTATATTTTGTGTAAATATATGTTCAATAAATGTTCCGCACCGACTTGAAAACTGAACGCGCTGTAAATTCACTCCTCCAGCGCCCCGTTGCCAAGGAGCTCCCCGGCCGCGGCTGAATTCCAAACCGCTCACAGCTCCCTAAACACGCGCGCTGCATAGGGTATGAAAAGAACGGATTCTAAGCCCTACGTAGTGCACTTAAATAGCCAATGTCGAGTCGTTTGAGATTCAGGCTTTTCCCCTTAAATACAATTGTTCTGGGACTCCGCCCTCATTCATTTCGCTTTTAGTCAGACAGAGCTGCGGTGGAAAAACGCACCTTTCCTGCCATCTGTCGGGAAAAAAGATAATTAAAACAAAAATGGAATACAGTTGAATTATAACAGTACCTGTTAGATATTAGAGAATCCATCCATTTCCTTGCTTCATGTACAATGACCGTATAAAAGTATTGTATTTGGACATTTAAGCCACACCCCATTCAAATGGATGAAATTCACTGCATTAGAAAACATGTCGAACCAACTGACATGTTTTCAAGAAAGATACAACAAGCATAATTTTCAAGCAAAACATTTTCCTAAAAACAAACAGTTATGTTTAAAAATATAAAAGGAATTGGGGAGGGGAAATGTGGCTTAGTGGGTAGAACATTTACCTCACGCCTCCAGGCTTCATGGTTTAATTCCTCTCTCTGCCCCGTGTGTTTGGAGTTTACACCTCCTTCATGTACTTTGGGGGTTTTCTCTGAGTTCTCCAGTTTCCTCCTCCGGTCCAAAGACATGCATTGTAGGCTGATTGGTATCTCAGAATTGTGATTGTGATTGTGCCTTGCCTTGGGTTGGCACCCGATCCAGGGTGTCCCCTGGAATAGGCTCCCTGCAACCCTGTGTAGGATCGATGGATGGATCTATATCCATCCAATAAATAATACATACATAATTAGACAAAAAGTATTTGGACATTCATTACTGGCTTCATTAAACATCACAGTTCCAGTGTTTTAGTATTTAGTTTGCCAACCTAAAAGAGTTGTGGTGGGAAAGGTTCGACCAACAAAACCTTCAGTCCCTCCACACTAGAGCATCCACAAACTGCAAATTTCTTCTCCACTGCATCCCAAACATGCTCTGTAGGGTTTAAGTCAGGGCTCTGGGAGGGCCATTCTAGGATATCATTGGTTACGACGCTTCTGTCGCTTGAATAATTTCTGCACGTTTGCATCCAAAATGCCTCTGTACACTTCTGAGTTCATGATGCTCTCAATGAACCCAAGCTCATCAGCACCCCTGTAAGAACGACAGCCCCAGACTTCACCTTTTCCACCTCTGTGCACATTGGTTGGAATTCTTCTCCTGGCCTGCTCCAAATAAACAAACACTCTACCATCAAATCCATGCAAGTTCAGTTTGGATTCTTCTGAAGTGAAGGCAGTTCTCCAGAATCTGCTGTCTTTCGGTGCATGTTCTTTGGCAAATGTCTTATTCTTGAGGCTGCTGAATGGTTTCCGCTGCATTACTCTCCCTCTATACCCATGCTCGTTGATCCAGTTTTGAATAGTTTGTGCTCTAGTTGTATCTGGTCTTACTCAGTGATGTCTGAAGCAATCCTTGCTGCTGTTTCTCACCTGTTTTTCTTGATTTTTCTCACAATTATCCTGCGCCATCTGCTGCTTGGGTCTGTCTGTACGCCCTGTACGTTGTCTGTTTTCATTCACAAGTCCTTCTTCTTTGAAATTTTTTTTTTTACAAGTGGTGTACATAAATTAAAATCTGAACAATTTACCAAATCAAATAACCACACTTCAATCCAATTCAATTCCATTTAATTTGTAGAGCACTGAGCAGCTTTACAGAAATCCAGATGCAGATCTAGGCCTATAAGAGAAAAAAACTACCTGAGAAGACATGATGAATAAACCTTGAGAGAAACCAGACTCAAAAGGCCCTTTCTTCTTGGATGACAGTGGATAGTGGGATTATATATCACTACTCTTCTACAACTTTATACTATCAAGTGAAACAGTACTAATCGGTTGAAAAAGGATGTGCAATATGATAATATTGCGAATGAGTCCTTGGATGAGCACAGGATAGGGTTTATCATCACAGCAGCAGTTCTTAGGTAAAAGTGCACAGTATCCAGATGAGATTATCCACTGAAGCAAAGGTGAGAATTGGGCATGAACTGTTTTTGGGAAGTGCAAATCTTTAGGTTGTCCATATGGGACCATCCAAGTACATCCACAAGTGAGTCCAGAAAGTATACAGTTTCTGACTGTAGCACATCTGCTACACACATCCTGTGACGCCAATCTGTCACCCCATTAGTGGAGCCAACAAATGATGTTTTAAATATTTACAGATACATTTAATGTTGTGAAATGCCAGTTATCACTGTCCAGTGAATATGCCATTAATGCCAGTAAAGTGCTCTGTCCTGAAGACTTTCCCGTGATGGCAAACTTACCGATGGTTACAAAGCGCTGAAACTGGAGACTCCTTTCATAAATGTTAAATAGATATCTGCTTACAGAAAGCTTCACCATATAAACAACTATAGTTTTATATTTATAGTTTTCTTTGTTAAATAGCAATATAGCAATAGCAATGTTTTTAATTCATTTATTATTAGGCTTAGACTACAGTATGTGGAGCCTCCGCTGTGTCCATGTGAATGACCTTCAGATCTGAGAATTCATCAGTGCTGTGGTGTAAATTGTCAAAAAACAAAAGCAAACAAACAAAGTGGTAACTCTGTAACATATAAAATACCACTATGGAATGAAATGAGACTTGAAGAGATGGGAATGAGTTGACAATTTCCCTTTCATTTACGGTATACGCCCTTATCCAGAGCAACTTACAATTATCTCATTTATACAACTGAGCAGTTGAGGGTTAAGAGCCTTGCTCAAGGGTCCAGCAGTGGCAGCTTGGCGGTGCTGGGATTTGAACTCTCAACCATCTGATCAGGGGGCCAATGTCTTAACCACTGAGCTACCACTTCCCCTTTTAGTATAAATTGTTATTATTTTGTTTAAAGAGCTTATTTTCTCTTTTAGCACTGCCCTTCAGAAGCTACATACGATATTTACATGTTTCTCAGAAGACAAGATAATAACAATTTACACCTATCATCCAGTTAGATGGAATAAGACGTAATAGACTGGAATAAACTGGAATAAGAGAGATTGAAACTGAAAGAGAAGGGAATAAGATGGAACAAACACTGGCGTAAGAAGGAATAAGATAGAATAAGACTGAAAGGGATGGGAATAAGGCATAATAGACTGGAATAAACTGGAATAAGATAGACTGAGACTGAAAGAGAAGGGAATAAGATGGAATAAACTGGAATAAGATAGATTGAGGCTGAAAGAGAAGGGAATAAAATGGATTAAAATGAAGTACACAGGATTTTTGAGATGGATGATGAGATGGAATTTTGTCACTTCCGTTTGTCACCACGAGAAGGCAGGTTTGAGTTCAGCGGCAGCGGCGGGCCAGTGCGCATGCGCAAGAATAGCTTCACAATATGGCGTAACAGTCGGACTAAACGCTGTTAAAGGAGGAGAATTCAGACACAAAAGAAAGAAAAGTTTTGTCCCAAACACAAGAAGTGAGTTTAC
Organism: Pangasius djambal; assembly: GCA_022985145.1. Classification (NCBI taxonomy): domain Eukaryota; kingdom Metazoa; phylum Chordata; class Actinopteri; order Siluriformes; family Pangasiidae; genus Pangasius; species Pangasius djambal. The sequence continues at coordinate 4,791,605 of CM040991.1, forward strand.
TGCTAAAAGTCAGTGGGGTCTGGGTTGTTTTTGAGTGGCCACCATGTTTTTAAAGGATAATTTCTCTACGAGGCTTTAGAGTCGCGCAACTTGGTGAAGTGGACGAATGTTTGTGCAGGTAAGAAGATTTAATGTTACCTTTGATAGCTAGAAGGCTAAGCTAACAAACAACAAAGTAATATTGCAGCTGAATGATGTCTTTTATTTTCAGTGCGTTTGTAATAATAGTTCTGTAAAACTATGTGTAAAACATGTTTTTTTTGTAACCTTCAGTCTCTTCAGTGAAGTGTAGACCTCCTTCCCGAAAGTTATTTGTTCAGTAGGGATGAATGCCAAATCGATCCTGGCTTCCCGGCTAAGTGCACTTAATCGGATATGGGATAATGGCTTTTACAGCGTGCTTAGTGCACTCTACCTGCAAAACGGATGCATTTGGGATACAGCTCAAGGCTGGCCCTGGGTAAATGAACGAGGTAGTGGAAACTAAGCCATCTAAACACTACTCCATCCAAACAAGGTTGTTCCACACCGAGCGCCTTAACTGGCTGTACTTGGCAAAGTGTCCAGGGCATTTTTACCAGAATAAATCTCCAGAAAGTGCTGTTAGAATTGTGTTTTCGGATTCAACCTGCATGAACAACAACACCATTTAGTGTTGATCAGTAATGCATGATTCATAAAGTAACAGAAAAGGCACAGATCATAAAGTTCCCTGTATCCAAAAATAACATGATATAAAATGAATATTTCCCCATAATACAATACATACAGCTTTCATATATGTGTGAATATATATATATATATATAAGTGAAAAGTCTTGTGACCAAGTATGGTGACCCATACTCAGAATTTGTGCTCTGCATTTAACCCATCCAAGTACATACACACACACACACACACACACCGTGGGCAGCCTTTTTTGCTGTGGTGCCTGGGGAGCATTTGGGGGTTTGGTGCCTTGCTCAAAGGTCTCACCTCAGTCGTGGAATTAAGGGTGGAAGAGAGCGCTGGTCATTCACTCCCCCCACCTACAATCCCTGCCAGACCTGAGACTCGAACCCACGACCTTCAGGTTCACCTTCGGGTTGCAAGTCCAAATCTGTAACCATTAGGCCATGACTGCCTGTGTGTGTGTGTGTGTGTGTGTGTATGTATGTATGTATGTATGTATGTATGTATGTATGTATGTATGTATGTATGTATGTATGTATGTATGTATGTATGTATGTATGTATGTATGTATGTATGTATGTATGTATGTATGTATGTATGTATGTATGTATGTATGTATGTATGTATGTGTGTATGTATGTGTGTATGTATGTGTGTATGTATGTATATTTAGTGTGTGCATATATGTGTGATATTACGGTATGTCATGGCATCTCCTTCATGCCATTTACACAGTTTTGCAATAATTCTGTCAGATTTAGTAAGCAATACTTAAGCGTGTGCTGTTATAGAAAAATAATCCACAACGATGTTGCCTGACGTGAAGCCGACACATCCTGAAGTGTCCCCCTCCCCCCCTCTGACACTGGAGACTCCTTCCAAACAGTTTAAATAAATATCTCCTCTCAGAAAACATGCTCTTTATTTCCCACCTTGCCTCACACCCTTCCAGCTTTATGTAGCCGTGTATTCAGAGTGTATACCTAAAATCTGGGTCTTGATACAAGCACGTGAGTTGATCCATAACTGCCTTCCAAGAGATCAGCTTTCCGTTTGCATCAGGCCAGTTTCCAAAGCTCTTAATGGATTAGCACCAGAGGAAATTACAGATCGTCTTTCACAGTCTACTCCAAGCCACACTTTTAAATCCACACATGCCAAGCAACTGTGTATTCCGAAATTTCCAGAGATCTGTGCTAGGATTTCTGCAAAATAATGCCACTGCTCAAAGGTGGACATTTCAACCCAAGATTTGGCTGACGATAATTAATTGGAACTCGATGGTAAAATTCATTAGAGTTTCTGTTCTTGTATGTAGAGGCAGGTAGATCTTTGTCTTCCTATACATATACATACAGTACACATCCGCATGCACAGTGGAACAATATACCCTGTTTTCATCATGTTGGGACATGTAGGACACTATAGGAATCCACGTGCTACTACATAAAATACAAATGATGTGATGAGTACGTTTCCACGTACTTAAAAAAAAAAAAAAAAAAAAGTATAAAATCTCATATAGTGAGTATATGTTAGAAATCAAAGACAATGGTGAATCAGAAATCGTACACAAAGTATTCTTATCTGGGAATGGCCAGGATTCTGGTGGTGGTTAAAAAAAAAAAAAAATACTACATCTAAAGATAGGCATTTATTCATTTACAGCATTTGGCAGACACCCTTATCCAGGGCAACTTAGAATTATTTCATTTATACAACTGAGCAGTTGAGGGTTAAGGGCCTTGCTCAAGGGCCCAGCAGTAGAAGCCTGGCAGTGCTGGGATTTGAACTCTTAACCTTCCCATCAGGAATCAGACATCTTAACCACTGAGCTACCACTTCCCACCGTTTATTCTGTTTATTCCTTCAGCTCTCAAGTTAGACTCTTCAATTTGCTAAATTGAGTTTGACTGACTGCGTTATTTGTCTCATTGTGTTATTTAAAATTTCCAGGCTTTTTTTCCATTGACTTTGAAAGTGATGTTCACTGGATGCACGTTAGAGACCAGACATCCCTGCCGGACAGGTTTCCATGTTGGGATGTGTGCCTAGCGGGTTCATGCCAGCTAGTCAGCATACTTCGAAACACTACATTAATATGCGGTTTGAGACACGGTTGGAGTGCGTTTAGTCTGTTGCGGACGTCGCATCACACGTTGCTGCTGCACCACGTGTATGCAATTATCCAATCAGCCAATTATGTGGCGGCAGCATGCAACATAACATCGTGTAGATACAGATCAGGAGCTTCGGTTAATGTTTACATTAAACATCAGAAAGGGGAGGGTTGTTATGTCAGTGGCTTTGATTGTAACACACTTCTTGGTTTGAGTATTTCAGAAACAGTCTCTAGAGTTTGCACAGAATGATATGAGTGGGACTTCTGTGGGTCGGTGAGAGAGGTCATGCTTTCTGAGATGCTTTTCTGCTCATCACGGTTGTAAATAGTGGTAATCTGAGTTGAGACGGAAACGAACACGGGTACTTGACCAGGGAGTGGATCGTTCTGGATTCAGGTTATTAACCATGCTTTACCACAGCGTTACAAATCATGGCCCAGGGTGTCTACAGGTTTCAAGCTATAATGTGCTTTAAGATAGTACAAACTGCAAACAATACATTTCTTATTCAGCCATCTCCCTATCTAATGACTGTGATTAAAATGCACAGAAGGAACCTTTCTGCATTGTTACTACTCCAATTTCACAATTTTTATCCATTCAGGTTGTAACTGTATAGCATAAATGATCTAATTCTCTGCAAATCACTCCTTTTCCCACACTTCAGCTTTTTGGTAAGGGAGGGAAGAGAGGGAAGACTGCTGAACAAGAGTCCCTGCCAGTGTTCATTTTAAGCTTTTCAGAGCCTTGGACCTAATTTACATGAAAAGAAGAAAAAACCCACCAGAGTACATCCTCCTCCTTCCAGGCGTTCCATTCATTTACTCAGTTAAGAGAAAACGAAGGCCGTTGAATGTGCTTTAGCCTAATGTTGACAAGGGCTTATTCTTAAAGCCATTCTTAAAGCTTTGGTTCTGCTACAGTAACACAAGCACTGCATGGTAGTAATAGTGTAGAGTTTGTGCGATAGAGCCTATAGCTGGATTTGAGATGAACAATCCAGTACACCAACACAGTGAGGAAAAGACGCTAACAATAGTGTGTTCAGGGTTTCTGGAACCTCGAGGGATGCCTTGAAATTGAGCAGAATTTGGTTCTTGGTGACCAGTGTTAGCGAGACTGAATGTAGTCACCCAAGTGATATATTAAACATCGAGCAAAGTCGAAAAAACAAGCTGAATTCACCTGCTCAATCTGACAACTGATTTGGCGTGGTCCTAATATTCCAATGAGCTCACTTGATTGACATCCTATAACCTTCCCATTGCAAGAGAGCAGAGCTAGGACTGTTCCAATCTGTATGGACTCATTTTCAGAACCCGCATGAGTTAGGATGTCAGCTGTTTTTAGCTAGTTTGCTGTGCTTGCTACATTGCTCAGTCATGAAGAGAGCCTTCAAGCGGAAACACGTACAGCTGTGTGGGCGGGACAAGTGACTCCGGCCTTATGATTGGTGAAGGAACAGTACGGGGAATTCAACTAAACTTTGCAAAGTTCCTTGCTTACAAACGCCCGGATAACGTCTCTAGCCTTATAGCTAGCCTCTGGTCTGACAGCCTTTCATTTTCATCTCCATAAAACCATTCAGTGAGTCCTCATGTCCTGTGGATGGGGGTGGGGTCATCTTGGAAGAGACCACTCCCATCAGGATAGAAATGTTTCATCATAGGATAAAAGTGATCAGTCAGAAGAACTTTGTATTGATTTGCAGTGAGCCTTCTGTATAAGTGAATGAGTGGACCCATACGATGGCAGCAGAAGTAAATGCCCCCTGGTTGCTCCTAGGCTTGTGCAGTATTGATTTTTACTTTAAATGATTTAACACTTGCTTTAAACTATTTATTCGTACACAACTGACAAAAAAAAGACTGGAAAAGAGTATTTTCACCATTTCATTTTTTAAAAAGAGATATGAGACTGTGTAATTAATATTTATCGGCTCTGCAGTCGGGAACTGCTTGCTGGCAGTGGCAGTTGCAAAAAATCACCTGGTGGCTTTTTAGGTGATTCTGAAGTAACGCATAGTAAACAGTCAAAAAACAACAACATAACAGTACATTTTCAATATAATCTTATTCTAACAAATTGGTTGACTAATGTCCACTTGGCCAACATTTTCACTGTTGCTGAAAGTGTTTGATCATGTCTGAGCACTGACGGGCATAGGAAAGCAAAAAAATAGTGTATATCATCACTATTAACATTGCTGTCATGTGCTGCTAGGAATGAACTCATCACATTTTATGTTTAAAATTTTATGGCACTTAAGCACTATATTTAATAGAAAACGTGAATGTGGCAGACCTGAGAGCGCAGACTAATATCAGTGAATCCCAGAACTGGAACCCATGTTCAAAACATTACAATAACTTCTTTTGCCATCGGTGTGTGCTCTAGCCATAATATGTACGTTAATTAGACTTTATTTTATTGATCTGTTAGCCTGACCTTTATGCACTATGACCTCCAACCCCACCCTAATTACAGCCTCCCCTCCTCTCCACACCAGTCCTCTCGCTATAAGAGCTTAAAATGAGCTGAGGGACACAGCTGCATTTGGGAAGCAAGCCAGCCACCAACCGGCCACTGCAGAGCCGGCTCTGAGCACGTGAGCCTTCTGATTGGCTCCCTCAGCGCCCATGTGACTGTGCTGGCTGGATGCTGTCGTGCAAAAAAAAAAAAAAAAACGAGCCAGCTTGAAGGGGAGATGGGATGGAGGCTGTCACTGGTATCGCAATGGGGTAGGTTTGCGCTTTTCCATCTTTACAGGATGTGCAGCTGCATTTTACTGCCATCTTTTCATAAGGATTTTAAACAGCCGCTGTGGTGAATGAGCAGCGTTTGGGAGTGTGTGCGCGTATGTGTGCGCGTATGTGTGTGTGTGTCTGTGTGTGTGTGTGTGTGTGTGTGGTTGAATAGTGAGGCGGTTCCTCTAAGCCTTTTGTTTTGATGCTTGTTGAGAGGCAGACTGGGTGGGTGTTGGGGGATGTGCACAGATTCTCCGGTTCTTGCTTTATCGAGGCAAAAACGGCGTGAAGTGGAGGAAAGTGGAGAGACGCAAACGTCGGAGAAGTGTAAAGATGTGCTTTGAGAGACATGGTGGCGGAAGGAGGGTCTGGTGGTTTTACCAGTGATGCTCAAACAAAGCAGATGTGTCATGGTGGCGGCGCTTTTTCAGGATTCGTCCAAGAAGCACGTCTTGCTCTTTTGACGACGTTATTTTTTTTTTCAGGGTGATTTGCTCAGATCAGCGGTCAAGGTGTACACTAATGGGTGTGCACAGCTGCCCCGCTGTGTCTTTGTGGACTGAAGGGAAGGGCATTCGCGCTCTTGCGGCTTGAATGCAGGGTTTTTTAGAAACCTGCATGCCGTGGGGGGGGGGAAGCATGCTTCATCCACAAGGCTGCACCTCAGATAAATGTAAAAACCAGCCTAACAAAATGGATTCTGTTTGAATAAAAGCTGTGACAGCATGTGCACGAGTAACTGAAGTCATATTTTTGCACATTTAACATAGCACTGCGTTGGTTTTAATAAATGAAATGTACATTAGACTCTGTTAATCCTCATTCACATGGTGTAGATTTTACCTCGACGTACGGTTTTTCTAATGCACCTCTAAAGCTTTGTCGCAATGTCGACCATTTTAGTCTCCTTGCAGCGTAAACAGGATTTTCTCAGGATTCTCTCTAGTACCTACATTAAACAAGGCTCTAAAACGCTGACATGTGACTCCACGAAAAACAAGATTGTACCACAAATGAAATTTGTCTGATGCAAGAGTTTTAATTTAAACTCATTTCGAATGTTTGTCTCTATACCGTGCAACATTATTGCCTCACGATGATTTCTTCACCGAATGTATGTCAGCAAATGTGTGTCAGCAGAATATCTGTGGCAGTCTGCCGCCTCTCCTGGCTCTCAGTCCGAGAACATTATTCCAATATTCCATAGATGGCCATATAGGACAAATTGCTGATTAGGTTATCCTCATAGACGGAAACCTGCATGCTAATTGATAATGATATTCATTTGATGAAATTATGTTTTTACAGCGCAGTTAGGTTTGGAGAAGCCATTTTAGTCCAGCAACCATCAGCGTAAAAGTCTAGCGCACACGCCTTCTCTTCTCTTTAAATGGATGAGCAACATGGACGCCAAATTAGACATTAAAGCAGAGACTAAAACTAAAATTTTTGCTGCAGTTTCCTGTAAAGGAAAGATGGAAAAAGAAACAGTAAGTTTCAGACAAATAAATGTGTTAGAAGCATTTATTGATTGGTCTGAAGGCAGCTCTGACAGTAGCGTTGGCTGTACTTCAAATCGCTGATTTATATTAAAATCAGAAATCTTACCGTTTCTATAGTAACAACTCATTCACAGGAACTGTCTGGAGGATGATCCACATAATCTAAGGATAATCTATGAATATAAAAATGAATGTTGATGTTGTTAGGTTTTTTTTATGACAAGCTGTTTTTTTCTTTGTCTTATTAACTTGAAGAAAGATTAAAAGATAGAGTTGAATGTATGCTATGACATGAAGGCTGCTATAAGGTAAGTGTTAACAGGAGCTTGCCTTGCAGATGTTCCACAGCATTACATATAACTGTAAACGGTTATTCTTACTACGCAGAGGATTCTTAAATGTGTGTCGGGTCGCGTCACACCACTCTGTCATCGATTATTTCCCTATAATGAGCACACACTATTGTGTTTTAATCCTTACTTATTTATGAGGTTCTACAGAATGTAGCACTAAATGATGTTAACTTGAACACTAAAATACAGCGAAACAGCAAATACTTTAGCTCTGCACTTCCTCGTCTGCTGCTCGGGGAGTAGGAAACCAATGCGAAACCAGTAAGAAACTGGTTGCCATGGCAACCCTGCTGTAACCCCTGTGGTCTTATAGGTGTAGGGGGATGTAATCGATTGATTTTATAAGTATAAAGTAAAATGAAACCTCTCAGATCTACTCTCAGTCCAGTTGTAGCTCATCCAGCTTTAAATATTGAATATGTTCAATATTTGCAACTCTCCGTGTGGGTTTCCTCCGGGTTCTCCGGTTTCCTCACAATTCCTGGGAAAATGTGCTGGTAGGTGGTTTGGCTACACCAAATTGCCCCAAGGTGTGAAGGAGTGTGCCCTGGGATGGACTGGTGGATCCAGAATGTATTCTCCTGCCTTGTGCTCGCAGGGTAGGCTTCATGACCCTGACCAGGATAAAGTGCTTTCTGAAGATGAATGAATAAATTTACAACCCTGTGTATACGTTTACTATGTTTACACACAACATGCGCCAGTCTGTTCATACATACTGTAACTAGTGCACACTGTACACATCGACTAAGGCACCTAGGCATCAGTAGGGACCAGTCAGTCCTTTTCCGCTTATTATCTGTGTTTTAAAGTCATTTTAATGGTGCATCTCTATGCATGTTATTAGTTATTATCAGTGCACTTAATTAGCTAACTAGTTTTCTATAATTAAGTTAGCGACCTCGCTTATCCTTGTTAATTAGGTTTCTAGGAAGCCAGAACACTGGAATGGGCAACAAATGTTAGATAATGAATTTAGCATTTGTCTAAACCTACATGGGTTCAGAAATGGCTAAAAAGTGATCAGAATGAATTTCTGTAATAAATATTAACATGTACGATGTGATCCAGACTGTTCTCTTTGTCAAACAGAAAGCGAGCGAGTGAACGCAGGAGTGAAGCTGATTTAAGCTGTAATTTGTAATTTACTTGCTGGTTTTATTCTGTGGCAGATTAGAATTTATTCCTGCTCTCGGATCTCACCGCATATGTCTGGACTAGATGCTTTTCTTTCTCACGGGAAACCTTGCCTGTGTGATCAGCTGACTTGTGCAGGAGGTCCTTAATTTTATCGCTGCAGCAGTGATTGAACGTGATTGTCCTGACATTTTTGTTTATTAAGATCATCGACGTGACATTATCGATTTTAAGATGGTGTCGATGCACGTGTGTTCACACTATTGAGAGATATGGGTCACGCCAGGGCACGAAGATCAGTCTGTAATGGTCCATTCTTAATTGGATGATGTGTTCATTTTTTTTCTAGTTGTTTGAATTTTCTTTTTTGGTTCTTGAAGAAAATTGATTTGTTTTTTTGTTTTGTTTTTTTCTCTCTATTGTAGCTAATGTGGATATTACTTACCCCCTAAAACCGTTAGAAGTTTTATTACAGAATGGCTCTGAAACTCAACATATCAGTATACAATTGTGTAAGCTTTTACTGAGGAAAAATGCTTATCTACATATCCACATACTGAATTATAGGAATAACGAATATGGTACGTGTTCAGACATTAAATCTATAGGTCTCAGTGAGCAAAAGTGGCTTGATGAAAGTTATTATACATTGAGACGTTATATTCTGGCCATTCAGTCCTTTTAGGTCACTATTAACTGATTTGTTGTGTTCCTTGTTCAGCATTTGATGAGAAAAATGAGACCTCAGCTTCTTGAGGGCTTTCTCTGCTTAACAGACTACAACTGAAAACGAGTTATTGATTCAACGATGCATAATTCATTCCATTTATCAGTCCGTTGTTTTCTGCTTTGTAGGTCAAAAGGTAGTCCAAGATGGCTGCAGCATCATATGATCAGCTGCTGAAGCAAGTGGAGGCCCTGAAGATGGAGAACTCCAACCTCAGACAAGAGCTCGAGGACAACTCGAACCACCTCACCAAGCTGGAGACCGAGGCCTCTAATATGAAGGTACGAGTAAAGTGCGAGCTGTTGCCTAGATTTATTCGCAGGCTGCTTAGAAAGCAAAACCTTGAAAGAGTGGATTGCAGCAATTATCACTGTAATTAAAACGCCATCCAATGGGTTTTATTTAAATCCTCGGTCAACAATGTTGCTCTTTTATTCATGGTTATTGTAATCTACTGCCTTTGAACTGGAATACGATGCGCTCGAGTGAACTATCCACCTGTTCTCTGTGAACGTTGAATTTGCACGTAAGAAAACATGAATGGAAATAGCCAGGAAAATTTACAATCGGCTGTTGGTCAAGAGATTGTGTCTTGCACAAGTCTGGAGAAGTATTTAAAGTTACTATTATAACAGTGCTATAAAGTCACTAATGTAAAGCCATTCATGTAAAGCGCATAAAGCCACAAATGTTAAGCCACTAATATTAAGTCACTAGAAGAATATAGCCTTTATTGGCACATATACAATTACAGAGAAATTCTTTTCTCAGTGTAAAGCCACTAATGTAAACTCACTAATATGAAGCCATTCATGTTAAGTCACTCATGTAAAGTCACTAATGTTAAGTCACGGATATATAGCCACTAGAAGGCTTTATATTGTCACATACACAAGTGCCACAAAAATTCCTTTCTTAATATTAAAAGTCACTCACATTAAGTCATTCATTTTGAGCCACTCATATGAAACCACTCATATTAAGCCACTAATTTAAAGCCATGAAAGTTAAGCAACTAATATTAAGTCACTAATATATAAAGCCTCCTTGTTGTCACATCTACAAGTACAAGAAAATCTGTTTGTTACTGTAAAGCCACTAATGTAAATGTACTAATTTCCAGACATGAAGAAGTATGGCCATTAGGAAAACATTAACTAAAAATGAATGAATATTCTATTGTAGTATAGACTCAGGACACTTCTACTATTGCCCTAGACATTTCCAGTCCCCTTAAATTATTACCCCTTTCATGATACAGTTAGTGAAATTTAAAGATTATATGAAAATGGATAAGAGAAAGTCTGGACGAATGTATTGAAAATGGTCTTTTTCAAAACTAGGAAAGGACAGGAACCATGCAGGAGCCTGTATGAGGTTTTGTAAAGTTATGTCCTAAACCACATGCTCCCTTACTAAAGAATTACACCACATGTAGTATTTACTAGGGTGTAATGAGCCGCTGTCTCGGTTTAGTGCTCCAAATATTAAACCCAAGGTGGGTGTGGCCTATTCCCCCCAGGAAACACTGGAAAACACTGGAAAGGGAATGCTGTGTGAATTCTGACTCTGACAGTTCCTCAACCGCAGCTACAACACCCGACTTCAAAATTTGGGCTCAACTAAAGAGATACATGGGACTTTTTTTTTTTTTTTCTTTTTTTTTTCTCTCCCACAAGCACAATTATTATTTTCACACCTGGTATTTCCATTGCATTTTCTATTGAATTTGGTTGTATGTATTTCCTGTGGAACTGCAATACACACAACCCCATGACTGTGGCTATTGGATGTAGCTCATGACTTCCTTCTGAATAGTCTAGAAAATTTGCATTTCTGTTAACAGTTAGCCAGCTGTTCAGATATTTGATTAAAATTTGCAAAACATTTGAATGGAAATGTACCTCGTGTCATATTAGGTTGCTGATCTGTAATTACGAAAACTAATGTTAAGGTTGTGTCAGCATTTGTACAGCGTTTTTTTTTTTTTTTTTTTCCCCTCCCCCCTCTTCCCTGTGCTTGCATTTCATGAATGACCTCTTTGGGATGTTATAAAGGAAAATTTGACACTGGCTTCTGAAAGCACCCTGTCACTCACCCTTGCCATTCTTGCCAAGAAGTTTCTTACTATACTGCCTTATTTCTTCACTGACCCCCCTCCCCTCCGTCTTGGCTAAAACATCACCTTCGATCCATCATTTCCACCTGAAGGCCGTTATATTTTTTCCGAAACCATGGGCAGGCTTCAGCTCTTGGCTGGCTTTTCTGCATCAGAAGCTTGGCTGCTCGGTGGGCAACGAGTCATTCGGATGTGACCTGGCAGCTTTCAGCCGAGGGGAGGAGATGGCGTGAGAGGGAGCGATCCTTTCTGAACGCACATTAGGTTTCTTTTAAAAAAGATCCCCAAGTGCATCTATTTGCCGGTTATTTGTCTTGGATTAACCATATTTTTTTCTCAACGTATTCTTTATATCATAATATGGCACCATATTTGAATGTCTCTCTTGAATAATGATGTCTGAGTGTTTTTCTGGGAGCACATTCTGGAAGCACATTCGGTGTTGCCGGGGGAAACGGAAGCAGATTTTTGCACTCTCCCCTTCATTCGTTGTTGGATCCTTAAAGGGAAATGGAGCCATATTGGTTGGTTAAATGAGAACTATGGGCTTGCTACAGATAATAGGAATTTAGATCTAAATGATCAGATTAGTTAAGATAAATAAAAAACAAGGTTGTGTTGTCTGAGTAATTGGCATGTGTCAAATAAATAAGAATCACGTTTGCCGCAGCATCCTTTACAGGCATCCGAACATATAGTAGATTATAAACCAAATTATTTACCTTACTCTGTGTGTATTTTTGCTGCAATCTCTGATGATTCCCTTCATGCAAGAGAAAGGAGCTTTCATTAGACAGCAGAGAAGGCCAGCCAGTCATTCTGCTGTTGCCAGAAGCAGATTCAGTCCCTTTATGCATGCTTCCATCATCCCTTGCTTGCTAATGGACATGAAGAGAGGAGAAGAATTTGCTTCTAACTGTGAGGCCTCTTAAGATGTTAAATTCACCGTGTTTAAGTTTGGGTTATGTAGAGGTCTTGGACAGAGGTCCTCCTACATTTGGGGGAACTTGTGTTTAGGAAAAAAGGGGAAAAAATCCCAACATAGGAACACTCAGCTGTCCCACATGCCAGTAGACATGAGAGCTCTAGGAGTAATCACAGGCTTTTGGACACTAATGAGACATTGCTTTGGCCCCATGCAGTTTGGGCTGACATGAAGAATGTGGGCAGTGCATGTCTTTCTTACAATCTTTCGATTGTATGAAGTGAAGTGCACCCATATTTGTGGGTTTGCAGTTGTCTGGATTTCTCTTCTTAAAAGTAATTTTTAAACAACTTACAGCTTCAATTTGTGACTTGGTTTAATATAATTTTAACATTTTTTTCCCAATCGAGTAATACAAATAGTTTCCAAGGGTGCAATGAAATGAGGTACTTACTTCCCTGTAATAAATATATGATAACTGGTTGTCTCTGCAAAATCTAATTGGCTTTTTGCTGTGTATTGTAAAGTCTTTCATTTTGTTTCAAGGCACAGAAAACTGCTGCTCTTAGTCAAAGCAGCATATGTACATTTATAAATATGTCTTCATCTCTTTTTTTTTTTTTTTCTTTTTTTTTAATTTTTACATTTTTTTTATTTTATTTTTTACCTGTTTTGATCGATTGCTCTGTGACACAGGCTTGAGTCGGCCATCTTCTTCCGTCACCTTTCTACTTCTTTTCGTGACGCTCCCTTCCTGGCTTTGTCTCGCTGATGAATGCGGCCCATTTCTGTCCCATGGCCATTTCCTCTTTTCCCAGGCTTCCGGAGACAAACATCTGCAGGCAGACAGTAAACACCTCACGTTCATTACTATCTCGACTTCCTCCCCCAGCCCTGGTAGACTGTATATCCAGAGCACAGTCCATTGTTCCAAAATGGACACATGCCCATCTGTAAGGCAAGGGTTATAAACTTGCTGGTAACTATGAGTACACATTTACAAGATGGCAGCTGCATGTATATGGCGTATTCAGCGTGTCAGTTGTGTGCATCTGAAAAAATTAACCTGCTTTGTGAGTGAGCACAGACCAGACTAAAGACTAAACTAGAACAATACTGAACAATGCTTGCATAGTCGCTGCTTTCACGCACGTTTCTTTCACGCACGTGATTGTGCCAAGCATAATCTAGTACTCAGGTCAGTTTAAAGATAATTTAGAGTCAAGTACAGAGCAATTCCAAAGTCAAGCTACTGTCAGTACTGGCCAGAGGTACAAGGCCCTTCACTTGATTGTGGAATTATTTAACAAGAATCTGATGTAATTAAAGCTTATCAGTTTGAAAATGTGGTTTAATCAGAGCCATACAGTGTTAACCTGTGGCTCAGGCTTGGAGGAATCCCATTTAGTCTCCTCCTTAGCAGTGAATTCTTTCTGCCTGCACTGGTGACTCAGTGTGTTGTAATCATCTGAGCTCAATGCCTAAAACAGTAGCTGTACAGAGCTTCACATAGCGAGGCATGGCTTTTAAGCCCATTTAGTCATCGAATTAGAATAGACAAAAGGTCTGTACTATACAAATCTATACAAAGTGATGACGTATTGGATGTTTAAATGGGAAATTATTGATCCCCCTTAAGGCCTGCTACATCACATGCTGCGTTGCATAATTGTGGTAATGACAAAGAAACCAGTGTAGTTTAGCCTGACCGTCACTGACTGTAAAGCATTTTTCACGTGCTTCAAGTGTCAGTGGACTGCATCTAGTACTGGTTGTCTGTTAGTTCTCGTCACTAGCTGTGGCCAAAGAACCACCTACTTTCACAGGAAGAGGTCACCAGCACTGCAAATGACCAACCGTGATTACTTGCCGCTAAACTTCTGGTCTGGCTGGTGAGACAATTCAGACTTCAACATTCAAGATTCTGAATCTTATGGCCAGAGAAGTGTACAAAAGAGAAGAGATGCCTCATGAGCATTTGAAGGAGCGTTTATTGCAATTATTGAACATCATTAGAATTGATTGATGTTGGGCAAAGTTTACACTATGCACTATTACAGAAGTATATTATGTCTAGTGACTCAACCCTGGTCTCAATCTTTGCTGTGTTTTACTGTGTTGCTGTACTTTTGCCACATGCTCACTTCTTTTATTTCACGGATACTACTTTGTAGCGGAAACGTAGACCATCCAGTTGTTGTTCAGGGTACTTCCTGAATCCTTTAGATCCTAAAAAGTTCCTGAACCCAGTTTGAATGTGAGCTCATTTAGGTTTTTAAACTGACTTTGTGCAGGTTTTTCACTTCGAGTCCTTCAAGCTACTTGCCACATGTCTGCATGCCACTGGACGCATGTACCAAATACCCTAAAGCAACTTTTTTTTTAACTCGCATCCTGCCTCAAAACAAAAGCATACTTTTGACAGTCATATTTATATGAAGCCTTGTACTTTTAACCCCTTGTTTCCTTGATGGCCGTTTGCTTGGTTTGTCCCAATGGCATCCTATCTGTCCAGTTTTCTTTCCACTTTTCAAGGATGTTTATCACCAGGAAAGAACAGACGGTGGGTCTTCCCCAGACCCTCCCCCCAGCTGATCTGTTTACCCCTATAGAATTCTCAAGTGTCCCTGGTATTCTTGGCTCCATCCCTGTAGACGAGTACCACATCGATTTCCATTACCAGGAGGTTAGAATGACATTTTTAAAAGTGTGTGTGGTTGGGCTCTATGTACCACTGCTTCTATGTGACAGAATTTCAAGGGCATCTGCTGTCCCTTCTGGATCCATGCAAGCTGACACCGTGCCTGATGTTGAACAGTGCAAGCGAAAGCTAAATTACACTCATGAGCCACGACTTGTCAGGCTGAATATTGCCTGTTGTGGATTTGGCTGCATGAACACTATAATTAACTGTTCTCTGGGTTACTCTGTGGTTTAAAATTGTAACACAGAGCCAAGACGAAGTGAAACCGAGAGAAGCATTATTGTTATCGTCTGTTCTATATATTACTCTGACTAAGAGCATAGTAAGAGGTCCTCGATCATATGACTCCCTCCTCTCCAATAATGAAACTGTTGTTTCCCAAGTCTACTCAGAGACGTCTCATTTTGTTATGGGGGGTAGGGGGGGCAGGGGGACATCAGCGTCACAGACTAGCAGTCATTTTTGTTTGTGTCCCTTTTGGCCGTCTGTGAAAAGGGCCGGTGATGTGTGTCAGCTAAGGGTTAGAGGCCTAAGGCCATGTATCTGAATGGGAAGTGGCTGTTTTCCACAAGGCTGGATGGGATGGGAGGAAAGAGCTGCTTCCTGAGAGGCAGTCACAATGGTGGATTTTTTTTCTTTTTTTTTTTTCTTTCTGATGCCCACTCCATGGATTTGATAAACTGGATGTAGGAATGATATTGTTTCAGTTCTGGAGTTTAAAGAGCACATATTGGAGTAGCTTTAATGTGAAGATGGAATAAGCACTAGAAAGTAGTGCATTGTGGTAAGTAGGCAGCAGTTTTATCGTTGGTGTTAAAATTAGTGCTTAAGTGAAGGTTGTATATCGTGACACTCAGCATGATCAGCTGAGCTTTTTGAGTTTGTATACTGTTGTCTGCAGTTGTTTAATGGTGATTTGACAGTTTTTACCAAGTGGAGGCTCTTGAAAATGATGACTCCTGGTGTGAACAGAATCAACTAAACATTGGGCATTTCAGCCTGTGGGAATGCTGATGCAAGAAATATAGGCTAATCTGTATGTATATACAAACTGCATTGTTTGGGAACATGATCAGCTGTCTTTCATCAAAGTATTTGGTCTTACTTATACATATTAAATGTCTCTTATACCACTATACCTCTGTTTGTTACACAAACTGTACAAGTGACTATCAACACTGTTACAGATGGCTTACAGCTGAAAATAAACTTGTATCAACTTCAGTTCCGGCTTGTGCAAATCTATTTCGACATTCTGTCTCTAAAGTGCAACACTTTAAACTAAGTGTGTATTGTGTATGTTCTGTACTGTCAAATTACCGATTGTTGTTAATCCGTCTGATTTTATTGGGTTAGCATGTTACAACTAGGGATGCATCAGTACTGATACTGGTATCGGGTATCTGATCTCATTTACTCATACTAGTACTCGTAAAAAATGCTCCGATACCACCATCTGATACCATGCCATACACTGTAATGTAAGCGTAGTGTTCGCTGTGGCACTAATGAAAAGATGACACGAAATGACAGTGAAAATATCAAGAGGAGTAAATACAGCATCATTCTACAATACAGGTAACCTGATAAACCATCGTTAGCATACAACTCGACGCACAGAGTTCATTACTAGTAGCATATGGAAGCAACCAATGCTGACGTTCTTGACACCCGATCGCTATCAGTCAAACAGTGAATCATACTTACAGCTGTACAGATGTGGAACAAAACGCACTCTCCTCTGCTGCAGAATCTGCACAATCCAAGATAACTAATGTAGCTAGATAATGCACTTCTTTTAAATTCAGCTAGCCACCATTTTAAAGAATGAGCATAGCAATCATAAAAGGAGATAAATCAAATGTACTATGACTCCTCTGACTGCTTGATACTATACTATGTATATTACTTATTTTGTTATCAGTTTCTTGATATAACCTGTCTGAAGAAAATGGTATCGATGCATGCCTAGCTACAACACAAATATAGCACAACTTATACAATAGACTTTAAAACGTCAGCATGCATTTGATATACCTGTACTTGCTGTAACAATAGCTGTGTGCAGATATCCTCAGTTACATTATAGTTAAGTGAATCGTTTGTGTAACTACACAGGTATTAGAGACGCTTGATATAATGTGGGAGCAAATATTTTGCATGTATATTTCTAAAATGTTGCCTAATCCTCTGCGTTTTTCTAAAATGCTTGCAAACTAAATTCCTGGGTCTTGCAGACGGGAGTTTCTGTTTAAAGGCACGCTGAAGAAAATGGCTTTGAACAGAGCGACCAGTTCCTCCCTGTTCACATCTAGAGACGCATCTAACGCAGAATCGCAAAGAATTAGCAAGATCACATCTGTGAGACTTCAAAGCAGTTCTGAGCTTCTCACAAGAGAAACTGTTTGATGAGACTTCAAAGCTCTTTGATGTTCACCGTTCTCTTGTCTTTATCATAACCACTGTAACCTACAGGCAAAAAGAGCTGAAAACATTTCCCTCCTTTTAGTCAGGTACCTTGCTTGATCTCGAGGATCTAAAGATCACATGGTGTGTTCGGAAGGTTTTGTGTTTATCAGAAAAGGTGATGAAAATGTTCTCTGTTTGTCTGATGCAGGAGGTGCTGAAGCAGCTCCAAGGAAGTATTGAAGAAGATTCAAAAGATTCCCAAGGCCCGATTGACTTTTTGGAGAGGCTTAAAGGTATGAACATTCAGCGAATCAGATAAATTTATTTGTTTGGCGGATATGACCGAAAGTCTGTGAACACCTGACCATCACAGCCCTATGTGGGCCTTCAACAAACTGTCACAAAGTTTGAATGATGTAGCGTTACAGTTTCACTGGAACTAAGAAGCCCAAGCCTGTTCCAGCATGACAGTGCCACTATACACTAAGAGAGCTCCATGAAGACATGGTTTCCAAGGTTGGAGTGGAAGAACTAGAGTGGCCTGCACAGAGCCCTGACCTCAACCCCGCTGAACACATTTGGGATGAATTGGAACGCCATTGCCTGACACTAATTCTCTTGTGGCTGAATGGACGAATGGCCAAATCCCCACAGCCATGCTCCAAAATCTAGAAGAAAACCTTCCCAGAAAAGTAGAGGTTGAGGTATAACAGCAAAGGGGGGGCTAAATATATAATGGGATTTTCAGAACGCACATATGGTTGTGATTGTCAGGTGTCCACATACTTTTGGCCATATAGTGCATAAGGATACTTTTTTTTTTATCCTGATCAAGATCAGTTAGTCAAATTAAGATATTCAAATTACTTTTTTATATTTAAAGTTCTGTATTTGTTCTCATTCAAAAGTCCCTCCGCTAGTTAGTAAGCTATTTATATCATGCTTTTTTTTTTTTTCCCTTTTTCACTTTCCTTTCCAGAGATAAATCTGGAGCCTAGCAGTTTCTCAGGGGTTAAGCTGAGACCGAAGGCGTCCATGCCGGGCTCAAGTTCAGGCCGCTCCGCTGACAGCAGCCCCATGGGCTCCTTTCCCAGGAGAGGAGTGACCAACGGGGGCAGAGACAGCGCCGGATACCTGGAAGAGCTGGAAAAGGAGAGGTGAGCCTCTTTCTTCTGAACTTACCATTTATTTTCCTTAAGCTTATTTAGATTTTCTGGGCTCTAAAGGATCAAAGTTCCTTTAGTCAGAGCGTTTGCCTAGATCTAAAATTGTTTTTGTGCTAATTTCATATTTAACCTTGGTGCTGTGTTGCTCTGTTACTTCCAAGGTGTGATAGTGTAATAATGTACTTTATTCTTGTGTAATATTTAACAGCATTGTTTGTATGTTTGTATTGTTTTTATCTGTTTAGGTCCTTGTTAATGGCTGAGCTTCAGAAAGAGGAGAAAGAGAAGGACTGGTACTACGCGCAGTTGCAAAACCTCACCAAAAGGATCGACAGCCTGCCGCTGACTGAGAATGTACATTCATAAATTAAATTGATCATAGATCTTGTGGTCTTGTTATTTCACCACTGACAAGGTGTATTTAATCAGAAATTAACTTGTGTATTTTATTTTTATTTATTAACTATGGTAATTTTTGCTGTGTAGTTCTCATTACAGACAGACATGACTCGCAGGCAGCTGGAATACGAGGCCCGGCAGATCCGAGCAGCAATGGAGGAGCAGCTGGGCACATGCCAGGACATGGAGAAGAGGGCACAGGTGAGGTGTTATTTAACGAATCACCCAATATTTGCATAAAACTGTATTCCAGGGACGACAGTATCTATGGTTCAGCGTTAATGTTTAAAATTTTTGACCTTTCGGCGGTATGGTGGACTTTTCTGCCGTATCAGATAACGTGAAGGTCAAACTGAATGCAAAAAGAAATTCACCTTGCGGGAAAAGCAAGTTCAAAAAATTGCCGTACGATTTCTTCTACAATTGGCTAAGACTTGTTGTTATCCATGTTGGCACCTCTGTTATTCATTTGACACAGGTTTTTATTCGAATTGATTTACAAGTGAGGCAAAACCTAGTCTAAGCACCGAGTAGTCGAAGGGCAAGGCTTTGCTCAAGTGACCAGCAGTGGTAGTCATGGGATTTGAACCAAGTTAACAGGGCAGAATTTAAACACATGATCTACTGCTGTCTCTGAATTCTATAAAATCTATAATGCGGTTATGTTCTCAGGTGCGGTTGGCGCGTATCCAGCAGATCGAGAAGGACATGCTGAGGTTGCGCCAGCACTTACAATCCCAGCCTTCAGAAACCGAGGTTAGTCTCCCAAACTCGCAGCGCCATCCATGAAGGGTTGGTCCACTCAAGCAAATAAACAGCGGGTTGTACACATTGAGTCTGAGTCTTATCAGAGGCATTCAGTCCCAAATCTAGGAATCCCATGGGCAACGAGGGTATTTCAATATCCTACTGTAACTGGCAATATCGATAAGCTCGAAACACACTGGTTAATACCTCCTCATCTACATTAACACTGGAGCGATGAAAATATATTAATATATTTTTGAAAATAGAGAAATCAAGAGACCAATATGCCCCATTGAGATATTTTATTGTCGTATTAATACACACAGACTGTGATCAGATTTATTGTTGCGTCATCATCAGACCATCTTATCGCCTGTTTCAGAAGCTTCCTAATCTCAAAACTCAGATGGCAGAGGTTTTTGATGATCTAGGTCACATCGTATAAGTATTTCACCCTCTCAGAGATCTTAATCCGGAATGACAGGATGTCTCGATTTCCACCTCTTTTTCTGGTTTGTTTAATTTTTTTTCTTTTTAATTCTGTTTTAGTGTAGATTTAAATCTTGGCATATGGAACTGGGCAAATGTATCTTATTTTTTCATGACATTATTAGAAAACAAATATAAGATTAACAGTATTAACTGTTATTAGTAGTAACTAAATTTGAGGTTGATGATTTAGCTTCTTTCTAAATTAGCAAAATGATCTGCCAACAGCATAAGACAATTTCAAGCTTAGTGAAAATATCTAGAAATCGATTGGATTCTATATATTCTTTTTATATTAATCTTAAAATGATTAAAATATATTACTCATAATGAAAATCTGCCTGTATGGAAGACAATTTCTCTTACTTAGATATATTTTGTTGCAGTGTTGCACTAATGTTTGCCTGTAGACCAGTTAATATGCCTGTGATTATTCACGTTCTACATGTGTGAACCTTTCTGCTATCACATTTTAAAGGAGTACTCTTGTGCACCAGATATAGACTCTTTGCGTGACAGAGCATGAACAGATGTGCGTATGACCTGGCTTTTAGATGTACAGATCAGGGGCCATGAAGCTTGATGTGCAAGTGGAAGGTTCAATACCAGATTATATGCCTGCATTTAAGATGATTAGGGGTTTATGTTAAGGAAGATGTTGATGTATAAATCAGCTGCGTATATAGGTG
The DNA here is from genome assembly GCA_022985145.1 of Pangasius djambal. Classification (NCBI taxonomy): domain Eukaryota; kingdom Metazoa; phylum Chordata; class Actinopteri; order Siluriformes; family Pangasiidae; genus Pangasius; species Pangasius djambal. The sequence continues at coordinate 4,812,514 of CM040991.1, forward strand.
CACAAGTATGGTTGCGTGTGTGTGCGCGTGTGCGCGCGCGCATGTCTCTGTGTGCCATATCTGGATTATGTAGGTCAGGAAGAGAAGCTCTTGGTGGTAGTATAGCTGACTAATTGACTGACTGTGTCTGTCGATTTGTGCCTGAGAGATCGAGGTTGGCAGAGAGAGAGAGGGCTAGAGAGAGAGAGGGCTAGAGAGAGAGAGGGCTAGAGAGAGGAAGAACGCGTGCGCGCGCACACACGCACACAGTTTGTGCTATACTCAGGCACACATGTAAATTAATATAGACATGGTATTTAAAAATAAATGGAGTCGAATAGATGGGAACAGGTTGGGAGTTAGGCTTTCACTTTTCTCCCTCCCACTTTATGGCACGTAGGGGTAGGACATCATATCATATGATTTTCAATGGCATTGTATCACAATATATAGAACTGTTAAGAAATTTCTCGCAAAACAGGAGTGTTGCATTTAAAAAACTGTTTAATGATGCTTGCATTTAATAAAAGTAGTAATATATAATAAATAGATAAACAAAGAAACACTTAACATCAAATCAGCTGCTTCCACTCAGTATATAATTATAATTTTTTTTATATTATATATTATGTATTATAATTTTTAAATAATAAATTGTAAAATGATTCTGAAAAGATATCTCAGAACAGTGTATTATATCATATTGCCCAGCCCCAGTGGCAGGTTCTTGCTTCGTTGAAGTCCACATCATCAGCACCTCTATAACATTTCTAATTTTGCCCATCCTCAGGCCAAGCATGACCTCATGGCACAGGCTGAGGGGGCACAGGCATCAGGAGACTCGGTCATCGGGAATGGAGCTTGCTCTCAGGTAAGGAAAGACAAACTTGCATGTTCCTGCATTTCTCACTGAAATTGTGTTTCTTTTGCAGTGTAATTTTGCCATTTGGAACAAAATTTAAAAGTGTTTTCAATCCATTCAAGGAGTGTTTTAAATAGTAATGTAATGAAAGTTTTTAAATGTCCATTGTGGGCTTGCTGGTGAATTGCATGCCATTTTCCTGGCTTACTGAACAATAGTGTTTTGCAGACAGATGGCGCCACAGATGTGTCAGTGGATTAGCCACATGGATCAAGTGTGATTTACTGACCTTAGTTAACTTTACACAGTTCGTAGTAAATGTTCTACATTGACCTCCTGTTGAAGCATATCACTCAATTAAATGGTTATATCTTTTTGCAGTGAGGATTGAAATAGTATATTTTAAAGATGATTTACTCTGTTTTGCAGGGCGCAAGCTCTCGTGTGGATCATGACACAGCCGGTGAGATGAGTAGTGGAGGAAGCTACTCGGTACCCCGCAGACTTACCAGTCATTTGGGCACCAAGGTGAACTAATAAACCTGAGTTATCACACAGAAGACATGCCTAAGGAAAGACTATAGAGGATAGTCTATATTTATAAATTCATAATTTACTACCTATGTAGCTGTGTCTGTTCTCTTTGGGAAATTTTAAACCCAAAAAAAAAATCAGTTGTCACATTTGAACACATTTTGATGTCAGTATGACAGACAAATAAATGTCAAATTTACTGCTACATGTTCATAATTTTATTATTTATATCAGTAAGTATTTTACCTAATAGATGTTGTATTCAGTATGTTTCATTGTGCACCTAAACATTCAGCTAGCGTGAAGAACTTTTTACTATTGTCAAATCTCTCCAGGTGGAAATGGTGTACTCTCTGCTCTCCATGCTGGGCACTCATGATAAGGATGATATGTCTCGCACTCTCCTGGCCATGTCCAGTTCTCAGGACAGTTGTATAGCCATGCGTCAATCTGGCTGCCTGCCACTGCTTATCCAGCTCCTGCACGGCAATGACAAGGACTCTGTTCTGCTGGGCAACTCTCGAGGCAGCAAAGAGGCCCGAGCCAGGGCCAGTGCTGCCCTACATAACATCATCCACTCGCAGCCAGACGACAAGCGCGGCCGGAGAGAGATCCGGGTGCTCCACTTGCTGGAACAGATCAGGGCTTACTGCGAGACCTGCTGGGAATGGCAGGAGAGCCATGAGCGTGGAGTAGACCAAGACAAAAACCCAAGTAATCGTGGTTTTTGGTTTTCTCACCTTATATTTTTCCGCTGTATCAGCTGAATTTTGCTCTATGGTTTAAGGATGGTATTGTCATAGCTGTGCTACTAAGGGACCATTTCATTTTGAAGTACTAAAGTACTTTATTTTTGAAATTTAGTGCCTTCCCCTATGGAGCACCAGATCTGCCCAGCTGTTTGTGTTCTCATGAAGCTGTCCTTTGATGAGGAGCATAGACATGCAATGAACGAACTTGGTAAGGTTCCCTATGTACTGCCATTTGCTTCAGAGTTCTCAGTGAGCTGTTTTTCAGAACACTATATATTTTAAAAGAATTACAGAAACGTTATGTTTTGTAGGTGGACTGCAGGCTATAGGCGAACTGTTGCAGGTGGACTGTGAAATTTATGGCCTTACAAGTGACCACTACAGTGTTACACTTAGAAGATATGCTGGCATGGCTTTAACTAACTTAACTTTTGGAGATGTAGCCAACAAGGTAGGGAATTCCGTTCAGCTTCAGATTTAAATTTTTTTTTTATTCTTATTATTATTATTATTATTAGCTAGGTTTTTATTTTATTTTATTTATTTTTTTATACAGGCCACACTTTGTTCCATGAAGGGCTGTATGAGGGCCATGGTAGCTCAACTGAAATCTGAGAGTGAGGATTTGCAGCAGGTAAATTTAGTATCATATAGCAGTTATGTATGTATATCTATCTTACAATAATCCTATTATTTTTAATTTGATCATTTTTATTCCTTCAGGTAATTGCCAGTGTGTTGAGGAACCTGTCTTGGCGTGCTGATGTCAATAGTAAAAAGACATTGCGTGAGGTTGGCAGTGTTAGGGCTCTAATGGAGTGTGCCCTTGAGGTTCAGAAGGTAAGGAGTGTTTTAGGTGCAGTATACACATTACACGTTATTGTTGTCTGTTTTGTATCGTGACATATGAATTCTTTTGTTTTTCATAGGAATCAACACTAAAAAGTGTGCTTAGTGCCCTTTGGAATTTATCTGCTCATTGCACTGAAAACAAGGCTGATATCTGTTCTGTTGCTGGCGCATTGGCCTTTTTAGTGAGCACTCTAACCTACAGAAGCCAAACCAACACACTTGCAATTATAGAAAGTGGTGGAGGCATCTTGAGGAATGTTTCAAGTCTTATAGCTACAAATGAGGAGCACAGGTGAAATTATATTTTATTGCTTCTTCTGTTGTAAGCAGTTGTTTGCCGTTTTCCCAGTGCTGAAAATGCTAATTCTGGTTTCTTTTACAATCTTTTTGTAGGCAAATCCTGCGGGAGAGCAGCTGTCTGCAGACTCTTCTTCAGCATCTCAAATCTCACAGCTTAACCATAGTGAGCAATGCCTGTGGAACTCTGTGGAACCTGTCTGCTCGAAATGCAAAAGACCAGGAGGCATTGTGGGATATGGGCGCAGTTAGTATGCTAAAAAACCTGATTCACTCCAAGCACAAAATGATTGCTATGGGTAGTGCTGCAGCTCTGAGAAATCTCATGGCCAATCGGCCTGCCAAGTACAAGGACGCAAACATAATGTCTCCTGGATCTAGCCTGCCTTCACTACATGTAAGAAAACAGAAAGCACTAATTGAAGAACTGGATGCACAGCATCTTTCTGAAACTTTTGATAATATAGATAATTTGAGTCCTAAGGCTTCTCACAGGAGCAAGCCTCGGCACAAGCACAATGTTTATGGTGATTACGATGGGGTTTGCAGGTCAGATGGTTTTAACACTAGTGGTGTTGGTGTTCGCTCCCCTTACATGAACACACCAGTGCTCTCCAGCCCATCTTCTCGGGAGAATAGAGGCAATGGAGACAGTGTTAGGGCTGAGAGAGATAAGAGTCTGGATCGGGAGCGAAGGGGTGTCCACCCAGATCCTGACTCGGGTAAAAGAATGGGAATGCAAATTTCTACCACTGCAGCACAAATAGCAATGGTAATGGAAGAAGTACAAAGCATGCACTTGGGCCTAGATGACCGAAATGCTGGATCTACTCCGGACCCTCACATAGTTCAGGATGACCTCATCAGACGGCAGACTGGAGTTCATAGTCACCAAAACATGTACAGCTATAGTAAACCAGATGCATCAGGCAGACCTTGCCCAATGCCCAAACTGGAGTATAGAGCATCTAATGACAGCCTTAATAGTGTCAGCAGCACTGATGGCTATGGAAAAAGGGGTCAGATGAAACCATCTGTAGACTCCTACTCTGAAGATGATGAAGGAAAATGGTGCGTCTACAGAAAATATCCAGCTGATCTTGCCCATAAGATACACAATGCAAATCATATGGAGGATGATGATGGTGATCTAGACACGCCAATTAACTATAGTTTGAAGTATTCAGATGAGCAGCTCAACTCTGGCCGACAAAGCCCAAGCCAGAGTGAGAGGTGGGCAAGGCCCAAGATTTTGGAGGATGAAATAAAACGCTCTGAACACAATCCACCCAGGTCCCAGAGCCCAGGGTACCCAATGTACACAGAGGGAAATGGTGAAAGTGAAGATAAGCTTAAAAAATACCAGCCCCTGTTTGTTCAGCAGGACATATCTGGAGGATTCCGATCCAGGGGACCTAATGAGCAAAGTAGCAGTGCAGCTGGTCATGGAATGAACAAAAAAATTAACCAAACAATTTGCACTGTGGATGATTTTGGTGATGACAAACCAACTAACTACAGTGAGCGCTATTCAGAAGAGGAACAACTTGATGAGCAGCCTACTAATTACAGCATAAAATACACTGAAGATCATCATGTAGAACAACCTATTGATTATAGTCTGAAGTATTCTGATACGTCCTCTAAAAAGCCAGTGTTCAGTCATTCAAAAGCATCATCTTCACAGAGCTCTGTCAAGGACCAGTTAAGCCAGGACAGTTCGTCTTCTGTTTCATCAATAAAAACTCAGAATAGGCAAAAACAGCTCCAGCAACCCTCAGCTCAGACTCGATCAGGGCCTGGCAGGTCGGTTCAAAAGACCACTTGCAAGGCTCCAACAATAAATCAAGAAACATTGCAGACCTATTGTGTGGAGGATACACCTATATGTTTCTCAAGGGGGAGCTCCCTATCATCTTTATCTTCTGAAGATGAAATGGAGAGCTGTAAGCAGAATGTCAATGCAGCTAGTAACTACACAGCTTTGCCTGTTGCTGAGAAATCATCCAGTAATGTTCCTGATCAGCGCACAACAGAAGGTCAATCATCCAGCCATTATGTCAGAATGAAGCCACCACGACACCAAGGATCTCATGTTGGGCATGGTGAGGGTTCCAGACATCAGAAAGCAGTAGAATTTTCATCAGGTGCTAAATCACCATCGAAAAGTGGTGCTCAGACCCCCAAAAGTCCGCCTGAACATTATGTGCAAGAGACCCCTCTTGTGTTTAGCAGATGCACTTCTGTCAGCTCTCTTGACAGCTTCGAGAGCCACTCTATTGCAAGCTCAGTACAGAGTGAGCCATACAGTGGAATGGTCAGTGGCATAATCAGCCCTAGTGACCTGCCTGATAGCCCTGGCCAAACGATGCCACCCAGTCGTAGCAAGACACCTCCACCACCACCCCCACGTACAACATCCATAAAGCAGAAAGTTAGCGTGCCACCCCATGCCGAAAAACGTGACTTGGCACCAAGACATGCAGCTGTTAGTGCTGCTGTGCAAAAGGTGCAAGTGCTTCCAGATAATGACACTCTTCTACATTTTGCTACAGAGAGTACTCCAGAGGGATTTTCATGTGCCTCTAGCCTCAGTGCATTAAGTCTGGATGAGCCTTTTATTCAAAAGGATGTTGAGCTAAAGATAATGCCCCCACTTCATGAGGATGACCACGGAAACAAGACGGAACCAGAGAAAGAAGACTCTAACGATTCTATGAGGCAAGACAAGCCTCCAGCAACTACTGAATCTGAGAAAGACATATTGGATGACTCTGACGATGATGATGATGATAGAGAGATACTAGAAGCATGTATAAATTCAGCCATGCCTACAAAGTCCTCGAGAAAACCCAAGAAGCAAACACCCCCGAACACTTCAAGAATACCACCACCAGTGGTCCGTAAACCAAGCCAGCTCCCTGTTTACAAACTACTCCCCTCACAGAACAGAGGTCAACTGCAAAAACACATGGCATTAACACATGGAGAGGACATGCCTCGGATATACTGTGTAGAAGGAACACCTACTAACTTCTCCACAGCAACATCTCTTAGTGACCTTACTATTGATTCACCTCCAAATGAGTTGGCTACTGTTGAAATTCCAGCTCCCCAAGCAGAGGCATCAAATCAAAAACGAGACACTGTCCCAGAGGGTAAAAGTGCAGAAACAGCGGATATTGTTGCAGCTTTTGACGCGCAGTGTGTTCCTGGTGAGAATGAAGGTGATGACATTCTTGCTGAGTGCATCAACTCAGCAATGCCAAAAGGTAAAACACACAAGCCATTCAGAATGCAAAAAATGTCAGATCAACCTCAGCATCCACCTACTGCTACTGGCAGTCTAGTTCAGCAAGAGTTTGAAAAGAAAAAGCCAACTTCTCCTGTAAAACCAATGCCACAAAGCAGTGAATATAGAGCAAGGATGCTTAAGCGACCAGATGCCTCTAGCAACTTATCAGAAGCAGCATATCCTGATAAAAATACAGAAACAAAAAAACTAGAGTCTAAAGCAGGCCCCAGAGCATTGGCAGATAAGCCTCTGAATACTGAGGAACGTGCCCGTCCAGGTTTTGCCTTTGATTCTCCGCACCATTACACACCAATTGAGGGTACTCCTTATTGCTTTTCTCGCAATGATTCACTAAGCTCACTTGACTTTGAGGATGACGATCTTGACCTTTCCAAAGAGAAGGCTGAGCTCCGAAAAGATAAGGAACAAAGAAAGCTTCCACCTTCAAAGAGTAATGGAGAGCATTCTGGAAACACTAACAGAGTGGCCACATTTCAGAGTGCCCCAGCAAAGGCCCTTCAAAAACCAGGTTTTTCACTTGCATCCAAAGAAAATACTGGAACAGTGCCTGATGAAAAGCAGAACTTTTCAATAGAGGACACCCCAGTGTGTTTCTCAAGAAATTCCTCTCTCAGTTCTCTTAGTGACATTGACCAAGAAAACAACAACAAAGATTGCTCACACAAAGAGGACACATCACAAGTAGAAATGCCGAGGCCTCAAGCATCTGGCTATGCTCCAAAAGCCTTTCATGTGGAGGATACTCCTGTATGTTTCTCTCGAAATAGTTCTCTTAGCTCACTCAGTATTGATTCTGAGGATGACCTCCTACAAGAGTGCATCAGTTCTGCAATGCCAAAGAAAAAGAAGCAACCACCTAGAAGTAAGAGTGATGACCAAGGTGTTAAGGAGGAGAAAAGCATGTTAGCTGATGGCATTTTAGCAGAGGAACCAGACCTCATACTGGATCTCACAGATACACACAGTCCTATTTCAGAGCAAGCCTTGTCTCCAGACTCTGAATCTTTTGACTGGAAAGCCATTCAAGAGGGTGCTAATTCAATTGTTAGCAGTCTGCACCAGGCTGCAGCCAGTCTATCCAGACAAGGGTCGTCTGATTCAGATTCCATCCTTTCTCTTAAATCCGGCATTTCCATTGGATCCCCTTTCCACCTGCCTTCAAATCAAGATGACAATAAGCCACCTGCCCATAAAGGACCAAGAATATTGAAACCGGGTGAGAAAAGCACTTTAGAGACAAAAAAGAAAGAGGAGGATTCTGCTAAAAGCCTAAAAGGTGGTAAGAAAGTGTATAAAAGTCTTATCACCGGAAAACCACGACCTAGTCTTGAGACCATGACTTCTCAACAGAGACAAGCTCAAGTTCCTGTAGTTTCAAGAGGAAGGACAATGGTTCATGTCCCTGGTGTGAGAAGCAGTTCTCCCAGTACCAGCCCTATTCCAAAAAAGCCTCCTACCCGTGGACAAGCCACAAAACCCCCAGCTCCTCAGGCACCAAATTCTGGAAACTCTCCTAGGACTATGAAGACACCATCTAAATCAGACCCTAGTCCTGCCAGAGAACCAGCTGCCTCCCAAGGAGGATCAAGTAAAACCTCCTCTCGATCAGGATCAAGAGATTCCACACCATCTAGGCCACCCCAGCAATCCTTAGCTAGACCCATGCAGTCTCCTGGTCGTACCTCTGCCTCACCAGGCAGGAATGGCCTGACTCCACCAAACAAATTCTCTCAGATACCTCGTACTGTTTCTCCAAGTGCAGCTTCCAAACCATCTGGTAGAATGTCTTACCCCTCTCCAGGGAGGCAGCTGGGTCAGCAAACACCTCCGAAACATAGTGGCTTGCCAAGAAGCACCAGTGGTATACCCAGGAGTGAATCTGCCTCAAAAAGTCTAAATCAGTGTGGAGCCACAGGCCCTTCCAAAAAAGCAGAGCTGTCTCGAATGTCTTCCACAAAGTCAAGTGGGAGCGAGTCTGACAGATCAGAGAAACCTGGACTTGTTCGCCAATCCACATTTATTAAAGAAGCCCCTAGTCCAACCCTGAAAAGGAAATTAGAGGAGTCTGCTTCTTTTGAGTCTTTGTCTCCTTCCTCTCCTAGTCAGTCTCAAACACCTATTTCAAGCCCGTCCTTACCAGACATGTCTCTCTCTCTGCCCTACCAAGGAAGTGGCTGGAAAAAGTCCCCTCAAAGCCAAAACTCTTCTGAAAATGGAGATGGGAAGTCACTTAGACGGCATGACATCTCCCGATCCCATTCAGAGAGCCCCTCAAGACTCCCAATTAACAGAGGAGGGACATGGAAAAGGGAGCACAGCAAACATTCGTCCTCTCTCCCAAGAGTAGGTACTTGGAAAAGAACAGGCAGCAGTTCCTCTATACTGTCTGCATCATCTGAGTCTAGTGAAAAAGGCAGAAGTGAAGATGAACGTCAGCCTGCTAATCCACCTCAGCGATCTGGACAGAACAAGGATGGGGGACTAGAAAGGAAAGGAACGTGGAGGAAAATAAAAGATAATGAAACGGGTCACTCAATGACTCTAGACTTACCTGATACAACTAGTGACGTACGCACAGCACATCAGACGAGTACCACAGCGTCTAAACCTGAGGACGTCTGGGTGAGGATTGAAGACTGTCCTATCAACAGCCCTAGGTCTAGTAAGTCACCAACAGCAAACACACCTCCAGTAATTGATGGCTTGTCTGGAAGACTACATCCTAGTGATTGGGACTTGAGTGAAGTGCATCATAAGCAGCCAACAGCCAATGAGAATGCAGCCAGTCGACGTCTTGGTTCAGAAACTAATTTGAACTTAATCCGAAGTAGTGAGAGTCTTGACAAAAAGGTGACTGACATCAAGCCTGTTTTAAGCACTCCAAATATTGCTACAGAAGTTCATGAAATTGCGATTGCAGAGCGTACACCTTTCAGCTCAACCAATTCCAGCAAACACAGCTCCCCTAGTGGTGCTGTTGCTGCTAGGGTTAGTCCTTTTAACTATACACCAAGCCCTAGAAAGAGCAGTGCTGACAGCACAACGCCAAGGCCATCTCAGATCCCCACTCCAGTTAACAGCAATGTAAAAAAGAGAGACTCTAAAGGAGACACAACTGAAAGTGGGTCCTATATTGTCACCTCAGTGTAAAAATTGTTAATAGACCGGACAATACTTGGAACGTGTTTTGTTCATCTCTGTGGGAGGAAGAACTGTTTAAACATATTGTAGTCTAAGCAAATATACGGTTGTGTACTTTTTGCTGGTAGAATTGTGACAGGCACACGTGAGTATCTGAGGAGGAGGGGCAGGATATTGTTTGTCAATTTGTACAGATTTAATTATGTATATATTTAATTTAAACTGGTGACAAGATCATATCTTGCCTGACTTGAGGTAGATAATTACAGTGGAGTATTTGGGATGATATCTTTTGGTTGACTGTCCTTACTAATGCTTTTTAAGGAACTGTACACCTGCATTAATTCAAATGTCAAACTCATTTTTACTGCCACATATTGTATGTTATGACTTCTGCTCCTTGCATGATCTCATCCAATGTTCTACTATTTCCTGAAGTAAAGTTGAACATTGATGTGGACACACAATGTGCTGATAGCTGTAGTGTAACATTTTACACTTTTGTCTGTGCTTTTGAAAGTGAGGAATTAACTACGAAACACGAACATGTCGGAGGATATTTACAATGGACATAGATTATAAAAATAAATAGATTCATTGCTCTGCTATTTGTGTACAACATTTCCAGTTGAGGTGAGTGTTTTAAATTGACACTTTGGTCTCTGAAGGACTGAAGTTGTTAGAATTAAATTATTGTATGTTTTGGTGTTGTTTTATAAAACCTAATTTACTTTACCCATTATTCAGTTATTGTTAAAGCACATGATCAGATATACTATTACCAAAATGCCACATTGGTTTTTTTTTTGTTTTTGTTTTTGTTTTTTTTCCCTCATGCAATAAAGTAGGCTGATTGATGTTTGACATACTTTTCAAATTACAAATGGCAAATCGATGTAATAAACACCATTTTGGTGAGAGTTGCTTCCTGTGCATTTTATCATTGTGTTCGCAAAGGTTTTCATATGTTTTTTCCCCTTCATTTTTCCTTTTTAATGCATCTTTTAAAAAAAATGTAATATAGTTTATGGTTTACTGTATGATATCTCATAGTTTAAGTCATTCTGCCAATTGGGTAGTTTCTCAGACTTTTTCAACAATTGCACAAATCTGTAAATAAATTCATGAGGTTGTGGCTCCTGAAATGTTTTTTTTAACTTAACTACTTATTTCCAGTTGTTTACTTCCTAAACCATAAAACGCAGCTGTGCAGTCAGTAATGTCAGATGCTAAAGAGTGGTTTTCCATTTTAGGGGTCAAATAATTATTAGCCAGCAAAAAATGTCTGAAATCAGTCTGAAGCTAACTTTCATTTGATGGTTTTGATCGAATTTTAACACAAAACTTCAAGAATCATATCTAGTACTTTGGGGAAGTTTGAATGGACAGAAATTTTGTTAACTTGGTAACTATGTGCCAGTAGTAATTAATAAAGATGGTGCATTTTACTAATTGAAACTAAGGCCAGTAAGTCTGACCTACTGTATTTTTCTGGCCTAGAGGAGGCAATTAGCCCCAGAATCAGCCTACCAGCTAGTGGACATGCAGATTGTATATCCAAATTAGCAACATCTAGCTCGCACTATATTTGCTCTTGTAGAATGGCAATGAGTATGATACAGGATGAAATGGAATTCTGAGCAAATTGTTTTGGCTATTTGAGATGATTTTGATGAACACACCAGCAAAAAAGGTAGGAAATATGTCTGAACTCTTTTAAACTCTTGAACTGTGTGTTCTGTATTTAGAGCAGGTTAGCAGCACCACACCAAAAATTGGTGTGTGCGCTGAATTTACGCGCACCTTTCACTTTATTAGGAAACATTGTACAACTGGACGTTCATGTAATTATCCAGTCAGCCAATCATGTGGCAGTAGTGCAATGCATAAAATCCTGCAGAGAGCCCGTCTGCCTCAAGGTCCGTTCTGTGATGCTTTTCTGCTTACCACGATTGTAAAGAGTGGTTATTTGAGTAATAGTAGCGTTCCTGTCTGGGCGACCCTGTCTGGCCGTTCGTCAACAAGGAATTTAACTCGACAGAACTGCTGCTGTATTTTTTTTTGTTTATTTTATTTATTTATTTATTTATTTATTTATTTTTACAACATTCTGTGTAAACTCTAGAGACTGTAAAAATGCCAAGAGGTTTATGAAATACTCAAACCAGTCCATCTGGCACTAATAACCATGCCACGGTTAAAGTAACTGAGATGACATATTTTCCCCATTCTGATGTTTGATGTGAAAATTAAATGTAGTTTTTGACCTATATCTGCATAATTTTATGTATTGTGCTGCTGCCACATGATTGGCCGACTGGATAATTATGATTAAGTATGATTACTAAATTCTGATGAGCAAAGTACTCTAACCATAGCTATGCTATGATTTAGTTTAGTGATTTAGTGTTAGTTTAGTTTAGTGAAGGATCACACTGTTTGCTTTCAGCTATCAGCATTGTATAATTTCTACTTCTTCATGCATATTTATATATTATGGGTTATATAAAAGCTTATGATTTTTATATTATGAATTTCTCAATAAGGACAAGAGAATCCCCAACATTTTGTAATGAAATTCAATAGATGAATAGATAAAAAAAAAAAAAAAAAAAAAAAAAAAAAAAAAAAAAAAAAAAAAAAAAAAAAAAAAAAAAAACACTATTACACATACGTACTTATAAAATGTAGTGCTTTTTAGATTTGTTGATACTAAAGGCTCCATCAAACTCTTTGTGTATGAAGTATTTGGCCTTTGTATAATAAAACATATTCACGTCTCTTAAGAAACCACTGGTTCAGCTGCAGCAGTAATTTGCCTCAATGGTTTGTCAACTTCCTCTGGTAAAGACCTCACCGCTGATAAGATGTTGTGGCTGACTGTGTCACACAGTTCTTGAAAGCTTTTCCTGTGGACTTCTATTTTCTTCTTCTTCTTTCCTTTTCAACTCGCATGTTATCAGCAGGGTAAGTCAGCTCTTCTACTGTCTGTCTGGTATAAATCTGAGTGAATTCAATGTAAAGAAGTCCATTTGAATATTTGTATGGTTTGCTTTTCAGGGTGTTGTTTCTGGAATAATTACACCGTACATGCTGGAAAGTGGTTAAATGCAATCATGATAACTCTGTACTTTAATATCTAATCTGTAAAGAGATACTTTAACAGGGACGTCATAGTGTTTTTATAAGACTTTACAAATGGAAATAAAAGAAGGGAAGAATGAAAATGAGCCTTCCATACACATGGAGCAGTTTTGATGAACAGTACTGAGATTTCTTATGTGGTTAATAGCATGTCTCTAATCCTCCTTTCAGTGGAATGAAAAAAGAGACGAAGATTTTAAAAATGAAAAAAATCCTTAATTATGACATTTAAACACCTTTGAATTCATAGCACTGAAATATATTACTGAGAAACCTGAATATTTGAAAACTGAATTAATGAATTTGAATTTGTGAATCCTGGGGGGAGAAAACCTTCTTGAATATTTTGAAAACATGAATTCTAAAATGTGAATCTGAAATAATCCTTTAAATTCAAGGAGCATAATTTAAAACTTCTGAAGTAAAATACTTTAATACCACGAATTCAGTGGTGTTTAAATTACTTTATTAAGATTTAAATGACTTTTAACATAAATCTTTGTCTCTTTTGCTTCCATACTTTCCAAACAAAGGAACGGTGAAGCTAGAGATTTTGTCTGGATTTCTCAAAGGCAGCAACATGAATGGCACCTACAACTACTCGGACTATGAAGAATATTTATACTACAATTACCACAATGCCTGTGACATTGGTTTGTCTCAGGAATCAAAGAAATCCATTGAAACAGTGGCGCTCGTGTTCTACTGCCTGACGTGTGTCCTTGGAGTTCCTGGAAATGCCCTTGTAGTGTGGATTGCTGGTGTGAAGATGAAGAAGACCATTAACACCATCTGGTTTCTGAACCTGGCCATCGCTGACCTCCTGTGCTGCCTGTCCATACCATTTACTGTGGCTGAAATCCTTCTAGAGCATCACTGGCCATATGGAGATGCTGTGTGCAAAGTCCTACCTACGATCATCGTTGTCAACATGTTCGCCAGCATCTTCACCCTGAACTTCATCAGTCTGGATCGCTTCATCCAGGTTGTTAGACCTGTTTGGGCTCAAAATAATCGTACAGTTAGGTTAGCATGGGTATGCTGTGCCGTGGCATGGGCACTGGCCATAATCCTCAGCCTGCCCACTATGATCCTACGAGAAACGTACACTATAGATTCCATGAATATAACCATCTGCATGTTCAGTATCATAAATGCTACAGAAGACGTATGCAGCTCTGACAGAGGTTTCTCTTACAGGGCGCTAACCATGACCCGGTTTGTGTTGGGCTTCCTCATACCACTTCTTTGCATTGTGTTTTGCTACACCGGTATCGCCCGGAAGGTTATGAGCAGCCACTTTCGTGCGGGAAGAGCTTTCCGTATCATGCTAGCTGTTGTTGTGGCATTTTTTCTCTCCTGGTTTCCCTACCATGTGGTGGGTCTAGTAGACATTTATGGTGGGGAACAGGATGCCATGCTAGCTAGAGACATGGACCCTTTGGTCATCTCTTTCGCATACGTCAACAGCTGCATGAACCCAATACTGTACGTGTTTATGGGGCAGGACTTTAAAGAGAAAATTAAACTCTCTTTGAGACGGGTCTTCGAGAAGGCTTTTAGTGAAGATACCACACACTTGTCAGTGAGCTCTAAAGGACAGCAGTCACGTTGCACCAACTCCTCAGTTGCCCAGCTGTGACGGTGACATCAAGCTGGAGCATGTTTTCACTCTTACAGTAGAGTCCAAATTATGAGTGAAGTAAATTACTATTAACCATTTGGACTTTATTTTGTGCAGTGTGTAATATCTATAGTAATAAATAGACCTAAAGGACAAATCTATCCTGAACGATATGCACATTAATTCATATAATTAATGATAAGTAATGATACTTGGAGCTCACTTTCATCTTTCGTCAGCCTGTTGGTTGTAATTAACTGCTGATAGTAGTGCCAGGCAGGTTTTAGCCCTTACTTTTACCTCTACCTAAAGAGAACGATGCAGTGGCGCTTTAGTCCTTTAGTTTGTACAGCTCTTTTTTTCTCTCAACTCTCAACTGTAATACTACTACCACCATTAACGCCACCAGCCTTGTTGTCTTTTATATCTCTAACTAGCTGATCCGGGTCTCTGCTGTAAATGTTTTATAGAGACTTTGAGTCCAACATTTGCACCATCTCCACTACTTCTATGTTCTCATTAACATGACATTGAACATTGTTGGAAAATGGTGACTCGAGAACAGAGGCTCTTGTGGTTTTGTTTTAGGGAGTTAACAGAAAACACCTGATCGTTATCAATTATGCTTGAGCTCACTGAATTTTTTTTCTCCTCTAAAATGATATTGTGACAACTATACAGCACCAAACAACAAATTAGCACCAGAATTATTAAACCAAATTTTTCAATATACACTCAGCTACACACTCACCATCCACTTTAATAGGAACACTTGCTCATTTATTCAGTTCTTCTGTGTAAACTCTCTGTGACTGTGAAAATCCCAGGAGATCAGCCGTTTCTGAAATACTCAAGCCAGCCCATCTGGCACCATCAACCGTGCCACGGTTGAAGTCACAGAGATCACAATTTTTCCCCATTCTGATATTTGCTGTGAGCATTAATTGAAGTTCTTGACCTGTATCTGTATGATTTTCTGCATTGTGCTGCTGCCACATGATTGAATGATTGGATAACTGCATGAATGAGCAGGTTTACAGGTGGTCCTATTGCATTCCTATGTATTTATGTATGTCTTTCAGGGTGGAGTTTTCCTTGAAATGTGAGTGGCACTTTCTTTTTCTTTTCTTTTGCTATGCGCTCCATTATTTTATTATCTTTGCAGCTGAGGAAGCGTATTAAAATAGTTTAAGCATAGTTTAAATAACTGGAGAGCTAAAATAGCCAGTGAGAAGTTACCTTTTTGTAAGTTTACAGTAAATATAGTTTTTTCAGTGTATACTGTATGGATAAAACAAGTTTTTTTAAAAAGTGTTAAGTACTAGACAACCATGTTAATGGTTTTAAATTATAATGCCATTTAGAATTCTAATAATCAAATAGACATCAGATTTATCAGTTGCACATAGATGCCATGTTGGCACGACAGATTCTTATCACTTGAGTAACACGGGATATTAAATGGAAAAAAAAAAACAGGATATCTAAATTAGGAGCACTTATTTAGATGTTTTTGCATTCCTACGAAGTGAATGATAACAGTCATTACATTTGTTTAAAGAACATCAAGCACATCAGCCTGAGTCATGATTTTATCAATACAGATTCCAGGAGGGGTCGTTATTACTGATGACAGGACATGCGTTCAGCATTCTTGTGCAGTTTGTCAGACTTGGAGACTTTTTGAGCCTAAAAAGGGTTTAATGGTTCTTGAAGTGGATATGTACTGTTCAGTCTGGAGTCTGGTTCATGATGACTCAGGCCTT
>CM040991.1:4828880-4959065 GCA_022985145.1 Pangasius djambal
ACTATACAGCCTGCAGAGTAAGCTCACTGAATTCTTCTAAATTTGATTATAAAAGATAGTTTTATAACCAGATTTAAAGTACTACTATATTTTCTGTAATAAAAAAAAACATGTTGTACAACTATTTATATGCTATAGTACAGTTTTCCATACAAACCAATTATAATTATTAAAAAGGAAATAAAAAAAGATGATGGTGCAGAGTTGTGATGGGAAATGCATGGGAAAACCCTTCACATGGTAAAAATTTGACTTTTTGTACTATACAGTGCTGAAAACTACTGTTTCTCATTTGTTATGTTTCTGTTTAGCATTTCAAAATCTCATTAGCCCAAAAGTGAAAAAGGAGAAAACGACATTTTATAGATCGGCACAGAAACCTTACAGACATTTTGACTTAGGCTTATGTTTGTTTCGCAATAATTTGCTGCTATGACTTGTAGGAAATTACACTTAACTAGCCAGATATTATCTTTATGCAGAACGACTAAGACAACATGATCTTTGCAGAAATGTAATTGCTTCGTTTGCTCTGCTGTCACCCTTCTGAACTCTGCAATCATGCACTGACCCACCCAAAAAAGAACTTGCTCTATTTACACAAGGACTATTTACTACCATTGCACTTTTCTGAATAAGTGTTACAGTTTACAACTACTACTGCTGTCCATAATCATGCACCTTACTTCTACTGTAAATACTTTATTTTAACTTGTCATATTTATTGTTATTTGCATTTCTAGTCAGAGGCTAACTGCATTTCATTCTCTCTGTATATGTACACTGCACACTGACAAAGTGATATCAATCTCAAGATCACATTCATAGCCTATGTTTTCAGAAGCTGATCACAAACTAATTTTAAACATAAACTGTTAAGCCTCCAAAAAATGTTCACCTGTGGAGCTCTATTTCACCTGCAACCTTGTTCCAAACTAGGCCAATTTGGTGTAAAACAAAATATCCCTGATTATAACTTTTTTGGCTTTGAGAAAGATAGAATTTTTATTCTGCATCTTCTTATAGCCTGGCCCATTCATTTTCAATGGCCAGTCGGATTTGACCAGAACACAATGCATGAAGAAAATGTTAACAAACTACCAAAATGTCAACATTATCTTTAATTAAAAAAAAAAAGTCTAGTTCTCTTTCATTTTTGAATGTTCAGATGCACAGTGTGAAAGACGTCATTAAGCTTGATGCCAGTCAGATGAGAGAAACCATAGTTATGAACAAGGAAAATAGCAAATTTGCCAAATTTGATCATAATACAGGAGGATTAACACATTACTCTCATTTTTCCACTGTTGCCAGAATTCAGCCACTGCAACATATGATGGCTTTTCCCAGACCACCACACAGACACACACACACACACACCATATATACTTTTGCCCTAAATTTAGTAATAGCACACATACTTTCTGGTGTGGTATCACATAAAACTATCTGGTGTTGCTTCAATCCCTGCAACATAGAGACATAAATGAGTGCTACACAAACATGTCCAACTGTGTGTGTGTGTTTTTTTTTTTAAATCCTTAGGCAACTTGTCAGTGAAACACAATCCAATTCAAGCACATAGCTGAGTAGTTGAGGGTTAATGGTTTTGCCAAAGATGTTGAAACCCTTGTTGTTACCTAATACCTTCATTAATGAACAAATCTGTTGATCAGCATGTTGCAACTGATGTGAGGGAAGTTCTGTTTCTATTTCGGTGTCAATAAATAATTTCTGCCTAAGTAGCTTTTCCATTTCTGTAAATTCCTGATTTGCAAAAGAGTTTGTTGTAGCAGCATGGGCTGTGTGTGCCAGAGGTTACAAAAGTGTCACATAGAGAGTTCCCCATTACATACAAGCGGATGTGTTTCACCTTGCAAAATGAGCATTGATATTATTATTACTATTATTATTATTATTATTATTATTATGAAAATATTTACTTTTCTGTGAATTAAGTAAATAAATGATTAATTGAAGATGAAATCTAAATAGATTTCTGCAAAGATGGAAAGAAAAGGAAAAGTTAATTACATTATTTAAATGAAGAAATGATCTGCATTTACACCAATGTATGACAAACCAGACAGTTGAAGGTTTTGAAAAGGGACATTTTTTCCATTCTTATATTGTCCAGTTTCCTGTTGACATGAGTGTAGCCCATCCGTCTCAATGCGTTGTGCAATTTGAGTTGCTTTTCTGCTTACCACGGTTGTAAAGAGTAGTTATGTGTGTTACCGTACTCTACCTGTCAGCTCAAACCACTCTGGCCATTCTCTTCTGACCTCTCTCACCAACAAGGCATTTCCACCCACACTGCCTCTCACTAGATGTTTTTTGTTTGTTTGTTTGTTTGTTTATTTTTTGCACCATTCTGTGTAAACTCTAGAATGTGATAATTCCAGGAGCTCACCAATTTACGAAATACTCAAACCATTACTCTATAAAGTAGCCGATGAATGTATATGACTCCATTCAGACTTTGCTTTCTTTACTTAATTCATCCATTACTTCAATTATCAGTTTCTAACTGTTTCACTCTGGAAAGGTTTTAAAAACTGTAGTATTTCCCTCTAGTTTACATTTACAACACGAGGTTCCTAAATGACAAGTAAATGAAGTTTATAATTCATTTACGTCATAAAGGAATACTTCTTTATGAATGAAGTAAATGAATGATAAAATTAACACAAAAAAAAAAAAAAAAATTTGCACTGCCTTATGATGAAGCAAAGATGGAGAAGGAAAGGTTATGCATCACCGTAGGTTTTGTATAGGAAAATTTAATTCTATTCATTTAAAAGAAAAGATTGAATTACTGCATTCATATCAATATATCCCTCATGTTATTTATATTTTAATATTGTGTTGATATTGTATTGCCATAAAGCCATTACCTCATTATGAATGCTGCTTAGACTGGAGAGCAAAAGTTCTGCTTTCATGGTGGGCGTTATTAAACACAGACATGGTGACAGGCTGCACAATGTTATAGTTATAGTGCAGTTTGTGTCTTTGAGCAATGAGTCTACAAAAGTACAGTTTGCAAGACGTCCCATCTCAAAATCAAATAATGATCATTGGTATAAAACAAATGAAATGCCATAAGAGGTTTTGTATTCTGTATTATCCACTGGGTGGCACCAAAAGACAAAAATAAACCTGAATCGTTTTTGTTGTGTCAAGTATTTGTGCAGGTTGGTTTGTTTGTTTGTTTGTTTGTTTGTTTATTTATTTATTTGAGTGTGTGCTATCACAGGGGATCTGTTTCGTGACTGAAAGTGGTTCTTCCTCCACTTCTTCATCTACCATATTGACCAAGTTCCTGTTTCTAGTGCATTTGGTAATCTTGTCAGCACACACTTTACATGAAACAGAAACTTCTAGGGCAGTTTTGCTGAAGAAGCTTCTCAGAAACTTCTTTTCTGTTACTTTCTCTGGTTTCTAAAAAACATGCCACATGTTAATTTTTTCTGTTTGTGAGGACCTTCCACTGTGCTTACAAACTCAAAATACAAGCACATTCATCTTGATCTGATCCAGTATGCATAATATAATTTAGGCCGACATACAGCGTAAATATTCACCCCCCCCTTTGAACATCATCACATTTTGCAGTGTTACAACCTGGTACTGGAATGGACTAAATTGGCTTATAGGTCATGAATCTACTGAAGGAGAGAGAAAAAGTAGCCTCTTTCGGCTGCTCCCGTTAGGGGTTGCCACAGCAGATCATTGGTCTGCATATTTGATTTGGCCCCTCCTGACACAACCCTCCCCAATTTTATCCAGGCTTGGGACCGGCACGGAGAACACACTGTTGCACGCAACCCCAGTGGCCGGGAATCGAACCTGGGCCGCAGCGGTAAGGGTGCTGTGGCCTAACCACTAGTCCTCCAGGGACCCTCTCATGAAGCTAATGAAAGGGGGGGAAATAAATAAATAAATAAATGTAAAAGTTGTGGTTGCATAAGTATTCACCCCCAGCATATGCTGTCAAACCCCTAAATTAGTTCTGGTGCCATCAAACCATCCACAGTTAAGTTTATTTGTAAATTTACTTACAGAAAATGTTTATAAAAATATATATTTATAATTTTGCCAACTACATAAATTCCCTCCCACTTCAATACTATGGGCTGTAATAACAATTAAGTCTATTTTATTTCCAGGTTGTAACACTACAAAAATGAGGAAAAGTTCAAGGGGGTGAATATTTATGCAAGTATGGCATGTAGATATAGTGTAATGTGTAAATGAATTGAATATGGTAGCAGAAACAATTTGCCTTTTTGGAGCGAAGCTGTAAACAGAAACCTAGTGGTGCCTGTGCTGAAGGTATTAATGAGGAACTCACTCATCCATCTTCATTAAGTGCTTTATCCTCATCAGGGTCATGGTGGATGTGGAGCCTATACTGGGAACACTGATGAAAAGTGGTAATACACCCTGAATGGGATGCCAGTCCATTGTAAGGCACTATGCAGACACACACATTCACACTCAGGGGCAATTTTGCATAGACGATCCGCCTATCCCTTTTTTGGGAAATGGGAGAAAGCCAGAGAACCCTGAGGAAACCTGCACACAGTGAGTGTGTGTGAAACTCCACACAGATAGTAACCTGAGCACAGGATTGTACCTGGGACCCTTGAGCTGTGAAGCAGCAACACCACCGCCTGCACCAGCATTTCTTAAAGCAAGCTAAATTAAACTGTGTTCTGGGACGTCAAAATTCATGTTGTAATTTTGTCTCAGTGGGGCCATTTTTCTGTTTTAGACATGAGTATGTCGTTTTATTGTAAGTAAAAAGAAGGCCTGGCCTACCGGTTTGATAATGGTGCAGTCTCTCCATGAAAGAACGCAATCACGTGACCAGCATGCTCTCAATATATAGTATTTTAACTATGTTAGGATGCATACTGGCTAGTGGCCAATAAACTAAATATACCACATATATCACTCTGTAACACTGATGCAAAACTAAATACCATCATATAGCTACATCCTAATCATTCTGAAGAAAGGTATGCGTGCAGACAATTTAAATTTAGGCTTATGCTATATTTGATTAATATCCAGTGGGCAAAAAGCAAACATGAGTGAACTATGATGGGAGAAAAATTGAGTTTTCTATCCTCAGTCCTAAAAAAAGGCCTCAATCCTTTTTCATTTCCTCTCTGTTCATATTTCCGTTCACGCTGTGGCTCCGAATCAGCAGCCTCTGTATCCACTCCTTCCGTAACCTGTGGAGAGTCACGATCTTAGCATTCTGTGCCACAAGAATTGTCAACATTAGCTGAATAGTTAAATAGGCGGTTGAAAAAGTTTGCATAACATTATAGCAAAATGAGGAAATTTATTTATAGCAACGATATTAATAGGGTGTTAGCTTCCGTCACATGCTGTCAAAAGTTTGCAACCCCTTTCCACCACTTTCTTCTTCAAATTAAGTATGTAAGCAGAAGTTGGAAACTACTGTTCTGCTGAGTTTCCTTAAGGTTTGGATTGTTTCCTTGCTGTGGGATACAGCCACAATTTATTTTTAACTTCTTGGTATTCTGTTTTTTTTGTAGGTAGATTGTACATGAAATAAATAAATATACATATACATACATATATACACACACATTGTACATGAATATATATATATATATATATATATATATATATATATATATATATATATATATATATATATATTTCATGTACAATCTTTTTTTTTTTTTCATTTAGCCATGGGAGGTGCCAACTTTCACTCTAAACTGATTAAGCATGGCTCAGGGATTGCATTCTGACCCCAAACTAAAGTCAGCCACAAGGGTAACTTTAAACGATTTACACTTTATGTAGCTTCTCTTCTTAATAAACCCATGGATTTGCCCTGAAACTGCTTGTATTGGGTCAGCATAAACAATCTGTACATTCATTACAGGCCCAGAGAGCAGCATATGTATCTGTAGCTGTCCTAGAACAACATGTTCTCATTTATTATCAAAGCAAGGGGATTAATGTGTGCTTGTAACACTGCATGTGTTAATCCATACCAGCCTTATGGAAGAGAGAAATGGCAAAAGAAAGAAACAGAAAATTGTATCTACACACATCAGAGGAAAGTTGCTAGGATTTGGAGATACATTAATTTGAGATAAATCGATCTTCTGCCCCCGTTCTCTTACATTCTTATTACTGAGCTGTAAACAGAAACAGACTGAGTCGAGTTCTCTTATGGCACAACACATTTATTGCTCTCATATTAATTATTGCATATTACCCACTTTTGTAGTGTAGTAAATGTAATATATTTAATACAACTGAGTTTTTATTTGTTTAACTCATCACAGAGAACAAAATCTAGAAATACTGAGCAGGGTGATGATGGTAACATACACAAATACAGAAAAAGGAACACTGTTATAGATAAATAATCAACACTGAGGTTGTGTGATTTGGCCTGACACAAAGCACAGGTACTGCTTTCACCTGGAAGTGGACTATTTTTTCAATAACATGTCCTGTAGTGTTTTATTCCTCTTATAACACAGCAATTTGCCAATGCTAGCAATTTTTATTTATCAAAAGAATGACACATTATACTTTTAAGTGTTTATGGTTATGTTTAATGTTGTGAGACATGTTACAAGACAAGTTTGTTCCTGTTATCACTTGCATTATAGCAGATGTAAGTAGTCATGCCCTCATCAAAAATAGTGAAACCTGAACGAACAAACGTCCCTAGGTTACGTCTGTAACCATGGTTCCTGGAGGGAACGAGATGCTGCGTCAAACAACGCTTTGGGAGCGCCTCTGCGTGACCACGCTCTGAATCACATGTGTAATCCGTCCAGCGGAATCGCGTGACGTCACCGGCGGGATGACGTAGCGACCCGGAAGTATAAAAACGCATGCAGTGGAGCCGGCGCCAGCTTCAGAAGAGTGAAGGAAGCGCTCGCAGGGAGTATGGTACCGAGACACAGCGTCTCGTTCCCTTGGGGATGGTTCCATGGTTACAGACGTAACCTAGGGACGTTCCCCTTCGGGAACTCGAGCTGCGTCAAACAACGCTTTGGGAACGAATATCCAACACCACCAGACTGACAAATCCCTGCCTAGTGTGGAAGGGCACAACTCGGTCGAGAGAACTGAGGAGCCGAGAGTGGCATCGAGATCAAGGCTGTAAAACCTGACAAAAGTCAGAGGGGTAGACCATCCTGCAGCATTGCAAATATCCTGGAGAGAAACACCAGAGGAGAAGGCCTTGGAGGCTGCCATACTTCGGGTAGAATGAGCCTTGACCCCCAACAGAGAGGGGAGATCAGAGGACTCGTAAGAAGCAGTGATAGCATCCACTATCCACCTGCTGAGGGTCTGCTTGTTCGCAGGAAGACCCTCCTTATAAGGACCATAGCTGACAAATAGCTGGTCCGACTTCCTCCACAGGGCATCTCTGTGGACGTATGTGTCCAGTGCTCACACTGGACACACACAATTAAGCTTTTCCTGGTCCCGAAAGGGAGGTGGACAGAATGCCTGAAGCACGACTGGCCGTGGAACCACAGAGGGCACCTTAGGAACATAAATGGGGTAAAGAAAGGCTCCGGCCATGCCAGGGGCAAACTCTAGAAAAGAAGGGGCCACGGAAAGAGCCTGAAGGTCGCTGACTCTCTTCAGGGAAGAGATGGCTAACAGAAATACAGTCTTGACTGTAAGAAATCTCAAAGACACCTCCTCCAAAGGTTCAAATGGAGGTTTAGAAAGGGCCTCTAAAACCACGGCAAGGGTCTCATGTACAGCAAGCCAAAAGGTATCACGTTGGACACAGCCGCCAACAGACCCAACAGTCTCTGAAACTGTATAGCAGTGAGTGACTTTCTTTCACTCTCTTGACCGCCGCGAGGATCGACTCGATCCGAGCAGGAGACAGATGTGCCTACATCGTGGTCGAATCCCACACTACGCCTAGATGAGTGGTCCTCTGTACTGGAGAAAGCACACTTTTCTTTGCGTTTAGTCTTAACCCCAATTCTCTCATATGGGCGAGAACGACATCTCGATGTCGAACCGCCATCTGCTCTGATTGAGCTAAAATCAACCAATCGGCGATGTAATCGAGTATGCAGATGCCCTGGAGTCGCAGTGGAGCCTCTACACACTTGGTGAAGGTGCGGGGTGAGAGTGCAAGACCGAAGGGAAGAACCCGATATTGGTAAGCTTTGCCCCCAAAAGCAAACCTCAGGTACCTCCTGTGCTGAGGAAGAATGGAAATATGGAAGTACGCGTCTTTCAGATCTATCATGACAAACCAGTCCTCAGACCTGATTTGAGACGCGACCTGTTTGAGCATGAGCATTTTGAACTTGAGTCTCATGACTGAGCAGTTCAGCAGATGCAGATCTAAAATAGGACGCAACCCTCCAGCTTTCTTCGGAACTATGAAGTACTGGCTGTAGAACCCGGACTCTCTGTCGAGAGGAGGGACCACCTCGATGGCCTCCATCCTCAAGAGAGTATGTACTTCTTGTTCCATGACCAGAGCCTGCTAGGGGGCCACCAGAGTGGGAAAAACTCCGCTGAATAGAGGAGGACGAGACCCGAACTGAATCTTGTAGCCTTTTTCTACAGTACGCAAGACCCATTGAGACACATTCGGCAGAAGCTTCCACGATGCCAGAAAGTCTACCAAGGGAATCAGTCTCTCGAGACTGACCTCTAGTATATTTAGAGCGGCTATATCGGTGCCCTGACGCGGAGGACCGGCATGGAATGGCCGATTTAGCTGTTCCAGAGACCTGGGCGGAAGCTAGGAGAAGCGCTCGCTGGAGACCGCTGTGCCCTGAAGCACCGGGGGTGGCAGGGTTGACAAAATGACTGTTTCTTGGCCTCCTGGAACCTGTCGACGACCGTATTTACAGGGTCGCCGAACAGGCCAGTCGGCACCATAGGGGCGTCCAGGAGAAAGACCCTGTCTTTGCCTTTTAAATTAGACAGGGTCAGCCACAAATGTCTCTCCGTAGCCACCAGGGCTGCCATAGACCGCCCAATTGCCCTGGCGGTTTCTTTAGTGGCCCGGAGAGACAAATCTGCGGCACGACGCAGTTCTGAAATGTCGTCATATTTAATGTCATCTCCCTCGTCCAACTCTTTAAGCAGGTCAGCCTGGCAGGCAGTGACTTAGATTGCAGAAAATGCTCATCTAACTTGCTGCGCGGACGTGCCTCCTGCTTTTCAGAAGGCCAGTCAATGTTTAGTTTAGCCACAGCTCGAGTCACCACCTCCAATAACTCCTCAAACTAGACAGGATGTGGTGGCAAACCCACAGACTCGTCCTCAGCGGCGCTCCCCTCACCTCCCTCCTCAGAGGAAGACAAGAGGAGCATTGAGCCCCGGGGGGGAGAAACCGTTTCAAAACGTGCTTCCGTTCCCTGAGAGTGAGCACTGGATCTGGCAGGTGAGGAAGAAGAAAGGGCTCTGCCCGTCTCCATTCCCTCTGCCAAATCCATCTGCGAACCCCACGATCTGAGCCGTCGCTCTGCCTCGGCAGAATCGGGACCCGAACCGCGAGGCACGCTGGAGAGAGCGCCCTCCTCAAAGGGCGCCCTCCGGGAGCGGAGCGTACGTGGCGAAAGCCGGGCGCACTGCCGGCAATCAGCTCCCTCAAGAGCTGAACGAGCCTGCTCCGCTCCCAAACAAGCCACACACAGACTGTGAGTATCCCCACCCGTAATAAAACACGGGCAGGGAGAAACACACAGTCTAAATGACTGCTTGTCTAAGTTCTTTGCCATTTCATATATATATAAATATATAGCGACAGACAACAATAAATCAGACGGACACACACAAAGCGCTTACTGAACAACAGAAGCTGGCGCCGGCTCCACTGCATGCGTTTTTATACTTCCGGGTCACTACGTCATCCCGCCGGTGACGTCACGCGATTCCGTTGGACGGATTACACATGTGATTCATAGCGTGGTCACGCAGAGGCGTTTCCAAAGCGTTGTATGTCCTGAAGACATTCCCGGTGGAAAACATATTGACTGTTACAAAGCCCTGACACTGGAGACTCCTTTCATAAATGTTATGGACCAATCAGAATTGATCATTCAGCAGCACTGTGGTATACATGCTAATAATAATAATAATAATAATAATAATAATAATAATAATAATCCTCTCCTTTTCAGAATTTGGTGAGTAAACCGAGTCGGAGGAGAGCACTGTCACGCTGAGGTTCTGAATAAAACTCCATTATGTGTCATTCATGCTCATAAAATCATGCCTAGGGCTGTTTCAAGCTATAAGCATATATCTAGTTATACATTAATTGTTTAGGCCCTGTAATAATGCAAGAAAGATTTTATTTTTATAAATAAATATACTATATAAGATATATGATATCTTTTGGCAATAATGGACAGTGAGCTCAAGCTTGTTACTTGATTGTTTTTCTGCTCTCACTTGTAGTTCAAATGAAACTACATGAAAGTAGGCTGCTAGCAAGCTAGCTAGTTTACCTTCATCTATGAAAACAGTAGCCTAATGGTTAAATTGAGTCATCCCAGTATGATGTTACTCAAGGCCCATAAAGATTCAGAAAAAGTCATGGTCATGGCGGTGGAATTTAAGGAAGGTCTCCTCATAAAACTGACCAGCTGGTGCTGGTTTTAGCTGCATATAAAATGGAACCAAGAAACTACTGAAAATCTGCTTTTTTATGAAAAAAAAAAAAAAAAAGACTAAATCTAATCATCTCTTTCCTTCTTCCCTTGCAGCCTTAACCATGTATTCCTTGACTGCACATATGGCTCCCTGACCCCAAGTCATTTTTCACAATGATCTCCAATTTTGATTTAATAGACAGGGGTTTCTTGGTAATCACCCCTGCCAGACAATAATAAGCCCTGAATAAAAGTCTCTTTGACAGAAACAAAGAATATGTTTTTGATAAAGAACCATTTCTCCCTACGGAAAGTCATTTAGGCTGAGCCGGTGCTCGATGTGGCAGGCGTACGTACTTTGATAAAGCGCTCCTCTTCATTCTGGCTTCTTCCTTCCCAGTCATCTGATGGTGTCTCTCTATCTTCTGCTCCCAAAATTTCTTTAGCTTTTGTTTGTCATGAATCCGGGCCAAATTCATTGCCTGCGTGGATGGGAGCAAAATAGTTTAGCGTGATTGATAGGCACAGAAAGGCCACTCAAACGCTGCTGTAATGCTATGGCTTGGAGCTTTTGTATTGAGCGGCCATAATGCCTCGGGAGCTGGTTTGGCCTTATATATATATATATATATATATATATATATATATATATATATATATATATATATATATATATATATATATATATATAGGCAAACTGTTTTCACATGGACCAATTTTTACTAGTGGTGTGTAATAAAATCAGCAATAAAATAAAGACCAGTAAAATAATCCCTTTCGAAATGTTTTAAAACCATAAAAAAATGACTTAGCATGTGTACTACAGTACTTCATCAAGCCTCTAAAGCAGATTAATTCTGTAACACTTTATAATAAGGCCCACAAGTATGCATGTATTAATAGTCATGCTTTCATCAGGACAATTTAATAAATGCACTAATCTTTAGCACATAAGCAAATAATGAGGTGTATACATTAGCTGAGGTTTATAAAAATAACTTGTTTGATTAATTAATACAGTGAATTGCATGCTCAATTAGATTATTAACAGTCAATTTGTACACAATATAGGTTAAGCCAAATGGATTATATAATATAAATGCACTCAAATGAAAAATAACTACTCTTTACAACCATGGTGAGCTGAAAAGCATCTCAGAATGCACATGTCAAACCTTGAGGCGGATGGGCTACAACGACAGAAGACTACATCTGGTTCCACTCCTGTCAGCCATGAACTCATATTCCAATACTCAAACTGGTAGCAACATTGGCAGATTGGATAACTGATCAATCAAATCAGCAGATATAGGTGTTCCTAATAAAGTGGTCAGTAAGTGCATGCTTGTTTGTGAACCTTATTGTAAAATGTTGCCGCTTTCAACAATCCAATTCAAGCACAGAACTGATCTCCTACAAGCTACGATTCTGGCTTAAGACTCCGACAGCGGCTCTCTAGTGGTGGATGTGAACAGACAAGCTTCCGTTCACTAGTACACACATTAACCACTGAGCTACGACTGCCACCGTTTAGTGTTAAATAAAACTTTACTGATAAGACATGGCACCTACCTCTGTGCTAATCCTCGCCTGGGTCCGAGTGCAATGATGCGATGCAGAGTCCAGAAAGAACCCAATAAAGCATTTGGCGCAGAAGACAAAAAAAAAGTATGACACAGAGATCTTGGAAAGACATCGAGTGTATCTGTGCAGACCCGTTCATGTGTATCTATCCACATGGGTCACAGACAGGCAGCTTTTTGGACCAGTTACAAGACAATAATGCAAAGCCGTATTCCACCAGAGCCGGGGGCACGAGCGACCACGCGGAACGCCAGGGTTGCCAACCAGGCCGTGCCACAGAACATCTCATAATGACAGGAGGATTAAACAGAACACGGCTGGTCCCTTCAGGCTTGCAGACACATGGCTCTCTCTCTCGCAGTGGCCTTTAAATATTGTGTATTCTCAATATGTTTT
This sequence comes from Pangasius djambal, assembly GCA_022985145.1. NCBI lineage: Eukaryota > Metazoa > Chordata > Actinopteri > Siluriformes > Pangasiidae > Pangasius > Pangasius djambal. The sequence continues at coordinate 4,841,522 of CM040991.1, forward strand.
TTTTTTTTTTTTTTTTTTTTGCTGTTAAGATTAGTGAAGAAAGTACTGAGAAATTATACTTAAGTGGACAAAATTCTGAGAAATGATCCTTAATTGAAACTATAGATACAGATATAGATATAGATATAGATATAGATAGTGTCAAAATCTTACACAGTTAAAACTAGACGTATCCATCCCCCCCCCCCCAAAAAATGCACTCAAGTGAAAGAAAAAAGTAATCTTAAATCTATTCAAGCATTAAAAACGCAAATGTTTTTAACTGATGAAATGAAGTTGATGTCATGTGAAAAAGTAACTTTAATACTTACCTAAAGCTATTAGAAGATGATTTTTGTGTTTAAAGCAAATATGTCGTTCTGCCTGAAAACATCATTCAACCTCTAAATTTAAATTTAAGAAGGTTGCTGCAGATGACAAATTGGCACGATTCTTGATCACTTGTTTTCTCTATTAATGTACATGATTGGATGCTAAAATGTTTACTTTACTGATATTTAACACAGTTATTGACTAGATTAGAGAAGATGAGACCTCAGAGATTTGTAACAAGTACTTTGAAGTACTTTGAATCAAAATGTAAGAAGTAAAAAGCAAGTTTCTGCATCTTGTGAACATTATTATCTAACAGTACAGTTATTCAGTTTCAATAATAAAGTAAAGTAAAATTATGCCAAAATAATATGTAAGTATAATAATGAAATACAATTACTAAAGTATTTTCCACCTCTGCTGAAGATACAGTATAAATGCATATACAACACTACTATAAACTCTGAATAATGATCTCATGTCCCGGTGTCAAGTAAAGGGGAAGTAGAAAGGCTTAAAATCAGAAGCTTGTTTGAAACATCTGCATGTGGCAGCAGTTTCAGAGCCAAAAACGGATTCACAATTGAAACCGAAAAGATTCACATGTTTAAAAATATTGAATGTGTTTCTCAGGACTCATAACAGCTTGGATCAGAAATTATACTTTTCTACTTGTGGTCCTAAAATTTGATAATCAAAGTTTGATAATCATAAAAAAATGACCATACTGTAATCATATAAATGATTATGCATCTTATTATGCAATCTTGTTCAACTTAAACTTTCAGCTTTGCCTCGGACTGTTAGTGTGCTGACTCTGGAGACTCCGTTTTTTAGTCCATTTATATGGAGTGTATTGCCAGTGTGAACATCTGCTCATTCTGGATTACTCTAGATAAGAATTTCTGTGTGTTCGGATAAACAGAAATTCAACAATTCCAACAAAGGCAAGTCATTTTGGTGGAAATAAAACAGGAAGATGTTTAACCATCACACAGGAAAGGGTATCGGAGGGCTTGTCACTCCAAATTTCACTTGACAAAGTCAGATTTAAGAAGTAAAAGCTTTCAGAAGCAAAATGCGATAGAAAGAAAGAAAAATGTTAATAATAATAATAATAATAATAATAATAATAAAGTAGCAATGTAGAGTAGTACATTATTGAAAAAAGTTCCCTTTTTTAAAGTACCAACACGTCTTTTTCCTCAGGTCTGATTTAAATGTAACATTTTTAAATTACAGAAGTCAAAATAAGTTATTTTTGTATTGCACTTAAAATTATTAGCATATGCGATATGTTTGAATTTTCAACAGATTTTCTTTCACCTTTTATCCAAATTGTATTAATGGACCTATTTTCTCATTTAAAGGTTACTTCAAGTCAAAACTACTGAAGATATTAGGAGAAACCAACTTCATTTTGTATTTAGCACAGGGAAAAACGAGTCATTTTGACAAAACAGCTGATTAATATGATGTCAGTAACCTGAATCCCTGTTGAACTTGAGGAAATAGAACAAACATGGGTTATTAATAGCTAATGGTGTTGGGATAAAAATTGTAAAAAATTAGAAACACATACAACAATAATTGTCAGTTTACAACAAAAATGGTCAATTTCTTTACAAAAAGCTGGAAGTCTCAACGTTTTAGATGGAAAATATCCTAAAATCTTAAACAAAAACAACTGGAACCAAAAATGAGCATTTTTGCTTGTGGTGCCTGGCCCTATATTTTTAGATTGTAATACCAGCGGTGATTATGTTTTAATACTTTGTTACCCTTTTGATAATGTCACATCCTATTCTGATTCCCGTTCATATTTGCAAATATTGATTGTAGCATTTTCTATTTTAGGGACTGTAATCCTGGCACATACAGAGTGACTGTATGTTCTCACACTGTTGAAGTCAGCTGTGATATTTACACATTCGCACTAATCTGTGTCTCATCTTGGTCCCTAAGCGAGTTTAGTTGCCCAGTAGGCATGACAAAACCGTGGTTTGATGTGTCAGGAGTGGGATAGTCAGCTGCCTGTGTGGATTTGGTGGGAATCCTCCTGGGTGTGAGATGCAGATGCCAGTATGTCTGTACACTTCTGTTGTTAGATATATATAAATATATATTCTGAATATCTTTCCTACTGCACGTCAAATAGGGTCATACCTAATAATCATGCATAAAATGAGAATTCACAATCATTCTTTTGACTTCACAAACGCTGGTTCACGTGTTCTCAAGCGTGACCAATAGTGCTGGTGAGCCAGCTTGAGGAAATGATGTGTTCACAGTTCAAGGTTCTGCTTAAGGGTTCTGCTGTGTGTGCTGCAGGAGCTGTGAACAGAGATGGTAAGCAGGCTGTGGGACTTGTGTAGCGATATAGCTCTGGCTTTATGATGCATGGGGTATTCATTATGGCCCAATAAAAATGTGCCTCACAAGAGAGCACACACACACAGACACACATCCCAAACTCCCTGCCTGTAGCTTCCATCTCTGATAGGTGACACCACATCTAACGACAGATGACGACAGCAACTGCAAACTGTCCTTGCGCTAAATCCAAAGGAATGTTGGCTGATTTTAGCACTTCGCAGGCCACAACAATGATTGACCTGTCTCACACTGTCTGACATCACCAACGACAACCGATGTAAGTGCAAACGAAGTACTCATTATTCATTATGGTACCCATGTATATGGCGTCAGCCTGTCTGTATTATGTAGAGCTTGATATGTCATTACTCATTATACCACAGCGCTGTTGAGTTCTCCACTCCGATTGGTCAGATGGTGTTGATTCATTTTCTATAAGAGTAGCTTGGACAGTTTGTATTAATGCGCTCGTTCTAATACACGTCATTCCTATAGGAACAACTTTCACATGTATGGTAGCTACTTCACATAAATGGATTAAAAAATATTTGTGTAATCATTTATATGGTGAAGTTTTCTAAGAGAAAATGTTTAGTTTAATTTTTGGAAGGAGTCTCCAGTGTCAGGGTTTTGTAACAGACAGAGGTAAAGTTGAAACTTAAGTTTTCAGACACGTGCAGTCTTCAGGATTTCTTGAGTTTTCATGGCAACGTGACAAGGTCCGTTTTTGTCAACTTCACAAAAGAGAAAAAAGAGAAGCCAGTAGAGAAATTACTCGTTTGTAAATTATAACAGGAACTAAATTGTTTCATGGGCATTCCACAACTTTAAATGTAACTATAATGGAAAAAAGTATGATGTGCTTAAGTGTTATCTCTGGATAGCATCACAACACATCACATCACACCACCCCACTGTTGATTATTTTTGCTATAGCAGCACACCCCAGAATGTTTTATTCCTCTTACGCCATATCAATTTTCCAGTTATAAAAAAAAATGATTAGGTAAATAAACACAGTTGTGAAAAAAAACAATTTAATGTTTTTTTTTCCAAAAACGAGTGAAGAGAAGTCTCTACTCAACCCAGAGGCTTAAATCATCATCACCAAATGGCTCTGGGAGAAAAATGATGAGAAAGAAGGAAAAAAAACCCCTCCAGAAACCAAGAGGGAACAAAGAGCAGAGGATCAATGGGAATGAAATCAGGCAGAAAGACTTTAATAGAGTGTAAACTTTTTTTCTAGCTTCATTTTAAGAGTAAAATCCAGCAAATAACCCAATAACAAGTGACACTATGAATAGCTCAAAAGAAGTGAATAGCTTAATAATAAATTATGAAAGTTTACATAAACTCATGTTTACAGATCCTGTTGGATCTGTATTGGACACGTTTGTTATCAAATTATTTAACTTCATGTAACTCAATCACTTTTTTCAAGTAAAACCATAAAATAATTATGTAGGTCTATAGGTACATCCTTTCAACACTCTTACTACTGTTTGGCTTTGTAGTATAGAGATGTAGAAGAGTAATGATTTATGATCCCCCTATCTGGCGACACCCTTGTGAATCTGGTTCCTCTCATGGTTTCTTCCTCATGTCGTCTCAGGGAGTTTTTCCTTGCCACTGTCACTTCTTGCTCTTTGGAGATCTACATCTACATCCTGGTTTCTGTAAAGCTGCTTTGTAACAATTAAGAGTTAAACAAAAAAGCACTATAGAAATTAAATTGAGGGTTCTTCAAAACTGCACTTTTGTGATCAGCTTTTCGGATACCTCCTAGAGCAGGGGATGAGTGAGTGCTACAGAGTAGGACTGTTAACGAAAAGCACAAAGCCAAACTGTCAGACCCCAATCAGAGGGAAAGAGGCACTGGAAGTATAGGGGTTGGTTGATTAAGGGACAGTAAAGGAGAGAGAGAGAGAGAGAGAGAGAGAGAGAAAGAGAGAGAGATGCCTATAACAGGTCAGAGTGTCTGCAGGGTCAGGACTGATAGGTTTATTCAGCCAGTACTGATAGTGGATTCCTAGGCAGCCCTAGACTATAAAGGACAGAACTGGAAAAACATCGACTAGAAAGGAAACCAGTGAAGACGTGAAACCATATGGATGTGTGCAGAAATATTTAAAATATAAAAAATATTAAAATAAATCTGTGTGTGGAATTTGGGTTGAGATCCCAGGAACACAGTCCATCCCTTAACTTTCTGTAAGGAAGCCTAAATAACGTTGTTGTTGTTCCTCTTTCAGCTGCTTCCGTTGGGGGATGCCTCAGCGGCTCATCGGCCCACGTATTTGATTTGGCACAGCTTTGCTTTTTTTGCCCTTCCTGACGCAACCTTCCCCAATTTAATCTGGGCTTGGGACCGTCACTGGGAGTGCACTGTCTTGGTACCCTGGCCAGGAATCGGGGATAAGAGTGCCGGGGCCTAACCACTAGTCCTCCAGGGACTCAAGGAAGCCTGATTAATAATGTAACAAAATCTAATTTCCTTTTCATTTAGAACACAAAGGGGCAGCATTGAGCTCTGGCGGATTTAAAACTTTGCACTGCAGCTTCACCATGTCTAAAGAAGGAGATGAGTGCATGCTTTGAACTCGGCTGTAGTTTTATACCCAATGATCTGACATTACAAACTGGCTCGTTAAATATACCTATGTAAAGTAAAATCAGTTCTACCTCTTCAAGATTGTGCCACAGGTCCAGTTGTTTTGACTTGTGGTTCACGTCCTAGTCCTCAGGATCCTAAAATCCATCCGGAACAATGCGCATATTACTCTTAAAAATTTGGCTGACTTTTTTTTGTTTAAACTTCTTTCATTAATATATTGTTCTATTTTCACTTTGGTTTCCAACATTACCCACAATGCAGTTCAACTACCTGTGCTCTTGCTTCATATCTACAGTACCTATAGAGAGCGATGCAGCGGCGCTTTAGTTCTTTAGTTCTCTCTGCCATCTTCTCATCTGTACACTCTGCTCAAACAGATCAGCTTCCAATCATCTTGCCTCATCTCATCATCTCAAAGATCATAACTAGCCGAGCCAAAATGTTTTTGCACTAATTATTTACATAATTACCTAACAATTATAAATAAATAAAGTTCATTGTTCTTTTACAAGCTATTCCTTAAAAACCTATAAACTATCCCTTCAGTGTCAGAAAGAAACACCGGGTCAGGAATAACCACTCATGCCTTGACTGAAGATGATTTGAGGCAGAAGGCGGAGGAAGTGACTGAGTTCTTTGAGGCAGAAAGTGAGCTTTAGAAAACAATCTTTACTGTTTAATTGTTGTTACATGTTGCAATAAGATATGATAATTGAGGGTAGGGGCTTGGGGCCCGGAGTAGAAATTTGTCAAGGGGCCCAAAAAATTGTAGCAGCACCCCTGGAAATGACAGATTAAAATCTCAGAGATACTCCAGACGTCACATTATCAGAATAAAGCCTATGACAGCAATTGTTCCTACAAAACCCAAATGTCTCTATTTATTCCATGTTGTACATTATAGAAGCAGTCATAAGCCATGTTTGTATCCAAATAACAGATGAAAGTGAAATTGACGAACTAAACTACCAGTGACAGTTTGTATCAAACAGCCAGTGAGTTCTGTTATCAGCTCTTGAAATTCCTGATGGTATGACACTTCTTTAACACGAGGTTACAGCAGCGTATTTGGGCAGAGTGGATGCACATGTTAATAAAATTGGGCAAGTCCTAATTTCTCATTTGCTGTAGTTAATGGACACATTTGTCATTCATAAATAAAAGCAGAACACAGTTTAATCTGAAGCTGGAAACGTTCATTTACTGGCAACAGAGAGTGAAAACCTCACATTTATCATCATTCCATTATTTATTTGACAAATGTGTTTCCAGGGCAATTTATCGCAATTGTTTTTACTGACAAAACTGTCATCCGCTCCTCTTCACTCTCTTCTTCCTCCTCCCTTTCTCTCACACTTACCGCTTCTCTTTCTCCTTGTCTCTTTCACTCTTCTTTTCTCTCTCTGTCCTACTTCTTGCTCCTTCTCTTGCTTTTTCACACTCTCATTTTCTTTCTTCTGCATTTCTCCCCTTTCACTTCTCCCTTCTTCTCTCTCACCTTTCTACTTGCCTGTCTCTCACCTCCCTCTCTTTCTCTGTCGCTGTCTTTTTTCCTCTCCTGCTACCTCTCTCTTGCACTTTTTCTCACTCTCATCCTATCTGTCTCACCATCTTTTGCCCTCTCACCTTTCCACTTTGCTGTCTCTCACCTCTTTCTTTCTCAACTCTCTCACTCACTCTGTCTGTCTCACTGTCTTTACCTCTTCTCTCTTACCTTTCCAATTGTCTGTCCCTCTCCTTCCTTTGCTGTCTCACATCTTCCTTCCTTCCCTCCTTCCTTCTCCTTCACTATCTCCCTCACTCTTTCTCAGGCTCTCACACACTCATTTTCTCTCTCTTTCTACCTCGTTCTTTTACATTCTTCCCCTCTGGTGCCATGCACTTTTTTCACTTTCTCTAGATGTCTATCTTTTGCCCTTTTCTCTCTATTTTCTACTTTGTTTTTCTCCTTTCCTTGCTGTCTCACCTTCCTCTCTTTCTCCTTCACTGTCTCAGTCTCTTTCACATTCATTTTCTCTCCCCTTCAACCCCATCTCTAAACATTTTATACCTCTTCTCACCTCTTTCCACTTGTCTGTCTTTCTCCTTCTCTTATCGTCTCACCTCCCTCTCTTTCTCTCACACCAAACACACACACACACACACACATACACACTCCTTTTCTCTACATTTCTTGGCCTGTTGTTCCTTCTCTCTTATTCTTCCTCTTTTGTCGCAGAGACGAGTCACTGTGCCTCTGCACTTTTGGGTCTGCAGCTTTGTCTCATGCTCCTGTAACTCCCAATAGAGAAACAGCAAGGGCATCTGGGCGCCTCCTTACTGGCATGCGTTCTCTCATTTACATCGAATATGCAACATAACTCCTTAATCTCCCTCCACATGCCGTGGAGATGCTTTCCATCCATCCCCTAGATGGCAGTGTTACATTTCTCTCCATCCTCCTGAACTGATCACTTTTAAAATCCTGAACTTCACTGAACGTCCCTTCAAAGAGCACAGCAGCAGGTTTGCGCGAGTCACGCCTCGCGCTTCCTTCGTGCTTCCTCATAAATGCTGATCACTGCCGTTTCCAGACAACAGCAGGGCCACATTAACTCTGGGTTCACTCCCTCCATCTCTACACTCCTTCAGGGAAGGACTTTTTGCACACGTTCCCCAGGAGTGTTATTATTTTTTTCTTAGTCAAATAGTCAAGGCACCAAATATGCTGACAGATGCCTGTGCTTCTCCCAGCGCGACTCGAGCAGTGGTGTGCTTGGAAATGATGGCAGGAGAGCAGTGACAGCTTCATAGCTCCAACAGAAAGAGCATGTCTTCCTTTAGGATGCGTTCTCCTGAGAACATTGCCAGCTTTACAGCAGCATAAACTTTACTGATGCCTACTAATGTTTACACATTAGCTGAAATAGTTACACCATTTGTTAAAAAAACAAATATCAGCTCCACTGATATAGATGTTTTTTCTTTGTGTTTTACGGTAGTTTTAGAGAAGTTTGCTTTTACACACAAAGACACAAAGAAGTTTGTGTGCAAGAATGAATGTGCAGAATTAATACTTTATTATTGTAACGTGTGGAGTCGTGACAATGGAGTTGCCCCGACCTAGCCACCCCCCCAAGGAGCGGCTTCCAGACGCTCCTCAACAGAAATAGACATGAGTCCAGGAGGGAGGTGGAGCGGAGGTGGAACAGGGGGAGGGGTGGAGGGTCAGGTCCATGTGGAAGTGGAGGAACAGGGGACCGAGGCAGAGCCGGTGGAGCTGAAGAGCACCAGGGCGGAGCAGACGGAGCCGACGGGCACCAGGGCGGAGCAGGCGGAGCCGACGGGCACCAGGGCGGAGCAGGCGGAGCTGAAGGGCACCACGGCTGAGCAGAAGGGTCCAAAGGAGCACGGCAGAGCAGACGACCAGCCCAGCAGAGCAGAGGAGAGCAAAGATCCCCACGGCGGAGCAGACGACCAGCCCAGCAGAGCAGAGGAGAGCAAAGATCCCCACGGCGGAGCAGACGACCACCACAGCAGAGCAGAGGAGAGCAAAGATCCCCACGGCGGAGCATATGACCACCACAGCAGAGCAGATGTCCACCAATGTAGAGCTAACAAGGCAGGTGCCCACCAAGGCGGATCAGGCGGGACTGGCACAGAGAGGTTAATAACGGCCTCTGTGGTCGAGACAGGACAGGCTGAGAGTTCACAGACGGCCTCCATGGCCATGACAGGGCAGGTGAAGAGCTCGGACATAGCCTCCTTGGCCGTGACAGGGCAGGCGAGGAGCTCAGAGACGGCCTCCTTGGCCGTGACAGGACAGGCAGAGGGTTCAGAAGCGGATGCCACAGACTCGGGAGGTTCTGCAGTGGAAACTGCCACCTCGGGAGGAGCTGGAGCGGACGCCGCTGATTTGAGAGGTTCTGCAGCGGGAGCTGCCACCTCGGTAGGAACGGGCTCTGGAGCAGACTCATGGACTGGAGCGGGCTCTGGAGCGGATTCGAGGACTGGAGCGGGCTCTGGAGCGGATTCGAGGACTGGAGCAGGCTCTGGAGCAGACTCATGGACAGATTCACGGACTGGAGCAGACTCATGGACAGATTCATGGATTGGAGTGAGAACAGAGCAGTGTGTAGCCAAAACACACAGGGAGCACTGAGGATAGAGAAAGTTTCTCTGTGACGACCAGTGTTGAAGCTCTTGGAGTGCCTGCTGCACGCACCGACATCAACAGTGGGTCTGACAGACTGGACACCAGCCTCAAACGCCCTTGGAAAGCCTTGGTGTCTTCAAATGCAACATCCACGATGCTTGGGAATACTGGAGTGGCATCCGTGATGGCTGAAGACTGAGGCTTGACATCCATAACGGCTGGAGGCTCTGGTGTGACAGACATCTTGTGAAGTGGCTCTGGGTTGGCGGCCATCTTGGGTAGTGGCTCTGGGTTGGCGGCCATCTTGGGTAGTGGCTCTGGGTTGGCAGCCATCTTGGGAAGAGGCCCTTGACTGGGGATTACAGAACAGGAAGGTGCAGGGAACACAGGAGTGGCGACCATAATCACAGGACCTGCTGGTGGCCATGATGGGTCAAGCTCTGGTGCTGCCGGAGCTTGCCGCAGTTGGCCCCCCCCCCAAAAAAAATTCTTTGGGGTTTCAAAGTCCTCTTTCTCTCCCACAGTAAAAGGAGAGCCACATGACAACAGTGTATAGTCCATAAAGTCTCTTAAAGTACAGTTAAATTCCCCTCCAGGTAACAATGACTTTGTTGGCTCATTGAGTCCAAAACAGAACAAGTCCTTAAACAAAATCTCATCATAAATCTGTACTTGATATGACAACTCACAGAATAGATGAACGTATTCCTCAGTGGATAGGTTCTTTTGCCGAAGGTGCAGTAGTTGGTCGACTGGGTCCATGATTGGCCTGGAATGCTCAAAAAGCCGCTGGATCCGGGTGTGGCTGATTATTCTGTAACGTGTGGAGTCATGACAACGGAGTTGCGGTTCCAAATGCAAGGCTTTATTTACAAACGTGGTCAAAACAGGCAGGGTTGAGCACCAGCAAACAGTATAATCCGAGGCAGAGGCAAAAGAGTAATCCAAAACACAGGCAATGGTCAGGGCAGGCAGCAAACAATCAAAAACAAGGAAAACAGGCCAAGGGTTAAAAACACAGGGAAACTGGGAAACACGGAAACATGGAAACATGGAAACATGGAATACAAACACAAACAATAATCAGCAACCTAGGAGCAGGTGTGAGCAACTTTTATACAGAACAAGGAGACCACATGACAAAACCAACCAATGGGAACAAGACACATGTAACCAAGGAACCAATCCAAGCATAACACAAACAAGGGTAGCACATGACAAGATCACATGAGGGGCAAGGCACACATGGGAAATGGAGTCTAGAAGACAAGGGCGAGAGTCCGGGGTGGAGTACCCTCTAGTGGAGTTCGTGGGCACTCCAGCTGGTGATCGTAACAATTATCTTGGATGAGCCAGCTGACTAATATTGTCATAGCTAGTACTAACAAGCTAGCAACTTGATGCCTGTTAGCCCAACACTTCTTACTCTAGATAGCTAGTTTTATATTAGTTACTTTAGTGACCTAATTTAGTTACGTAAATTTCAGTTTCAATATTTCAACACCACAACACTCCCACACCCACGACTGTCTAATACACAAACATTTCTGCCTAATGATAGTAAAGTGTCTTTTTATGCAGATCTGTTTTTAAAATCACAGGCCCCTGGTGCCTACTAAATATTATATATGTAAATAAGCAATAAAACACAATGGGGCATGCTGTTATAAGAAAATTCAATACAATTCAGTTTTATTTGTATAGTGCTTTTAACAATGGACATTATCACAAAGCAGCTTTATATAAATATATAAATCCAGGATATACATTTTAAATATGAATGATGGGACAGTGTTATTACTGTTTTTCCAATAACAGCATGTTCCTCTTAAACCAAAGCTGGTTTCAATGAGTAATTTGTTAATTAATTTGTTTTTTGGCCAATTCTATTTAAATTTAAATCAGCTTATCACTTATATTATCACTTATATCAGCTATAAACAGTTATTCCTTCTCCAGCCTGGGCCTCATGTCCTCTGTTTTGAACTCTTTCCAGCTGACGCTGGAGACTCCTTCCGTAAACGTTTCCTCACAGACATTTTCACCATATCAACAATTTTATTTTTTTTGTTGTTAAATAACAACATGTTGTTTATTATTAGTCTTGGCTTATCATGGAATATCTGAAATACAAGTCCCTGTGAATTAGCTGTTACTATAGAAACGATAATGTATTAGAACCAATCCGATTTGAGAATTCAACAGTGCTATGATATACATTGAATTAATCTCTTCCATCAACTAATTATTATTATTATTATTATTATTATTATTATTATTATTATTAAATAACTACAATAAAAGGTATGTAAGGACGCATAGCCCACTTGAGTAATATTTTTCACCAAATAAACTGGGCTTCTTCAAAATCAGGACACTAAAAAGTACAGAATTATGGAGCTCAGGCACAAACTTTATGTTTGTCTTTTTGACTGCTGCTGTATATATTACCAAATATGTTCGTCGGTTGAAATTAGGTATAAAATCGTCACCAAGTGACAATAAAGCTGAGCATAAGGTACATCTATATCTAACAGATTAGATAACAATCCTGCTGCAGTTTCCCACAGATGCTTCAGTGCAGAAATAAAATCTGTGATATAATACTACTGTAATATTGAGTTCTGCAGTTATTATGCCATTAAACTTTCATACAGTTTCACTCCTAGTCATAAGCTGTTGTTATAGAAAAATACAAAAAAATTTTTTTTTTAAGGTTCTCTGGTGCTCACGGTCCTGATAAATCAGTCTTAGCTGAGATGATGGTGTCGTACGCAGCAGAAGGATTGATCAAATTTGGGCGCACTGAGGCAGAGAAGAGAGCTGGATGAAGTGCAATGACCCGTGACTTAGACAAGGAGTTAATGATGGCTGAGCTCCATCGATTCCCAGGCACAGGAGGGACAGAGAGAGAGCGACAGAGAGAGAGAGCGAGCGAGAGAGAGAGAGAATCCATAGACATTTAGCATATGTTAATCTCTCTTTCTCTCTCAGAGCACACACACTACTCATGCACAGTGTGCAAGCTTATTATCGACAGTTTGCTCATGCATCAGGGGCATTTCAGATTCATGAGGAGAGAATTGGAGAGTGGAGAGTGGAGATTTGTCAGGTTTGTACAGGATTTCCAGCCCAGTGTGCTGACAGCAACGTGAACTTTATACCGACTTCCAACTGTGTAGACTCTATCCCATGTCTGGAGAAGTCCAGATTATAGAGCTTTCAGTGTGTGTGTGTGTGTGTGTGTGTGTGTGTGGATGTATATGGATTTTCAATTTCTACAAATACATATACATAAGAGGTGTGTAATCATGAGAGAACACATTTCATTAAAAAAAATACTCATATATATATATATACACACTCTGGAGAAGTTCAGATTATAAAGCTTTCTGTGTATGTGGGAATGTTTTTATTTCCTTATGGGGATCAAAAACGATCTGACAGTTGGTCCACAAGGAAAAATTGTCAAAATTATTTTTTTTTTTTTTACAAATAGCGTAGCTTTTATTTAAAAAAAACAACAACAAACAAACAAACAAAAAGCTAACAGAGCCTAAAGGTTTGCTTTCCTTTTAATGTTAGATTTAGGTGTAGCATGGCATTAATTAGCTGCATTATTAATTATATCAATAATTAATCCGCACAAGGCTAGTAAGACAAGTGTGTGTGTGTGTGTGTGTGTGTGTGGATATACATTTTCCAGGACGAACCTGGAATATTTCACAAGTGTGTACCCGGTATCTGCATCTAAAGAAGTTAAGATTAAATTGTGTGTTTGATTTGGTTTTATTGCCTCTCTGTGCTGTGCTTTATTGTTTTATACACCTTCAGTTTCACCTGCCTTTATTTTTTGCTGCTTTATATGTCTTCATTTTTAATATATATTCTAAAGCACTTTGTAACCAGGGTTTTGAACTAGCTACACACACACACACAAAAAAAAAAAAAAGACTTATTTCCTCTTATCCTGAGTGAAAAGTGCTACTTTCCCTGTCATTGCACTTTGCGTTTCATTACACGCAGTCTTGCGGAGTTAATATTGCGCTTCATGAATTTATGATAAATTACAGTCATATTTTATGCATCCTGAGACATTTTAGTGTTTTCCTGAAAAACTGGCTTTGCGTAAGGAATTGTGGGATTGATTTTCAACTGCTTTTGCCTCATTTCCATGTTGGGAAGCTCGACTTTACAATAAAGTTGTAATGTACTGAAATGTGTGTATTGTATTGTGAGTCATGTATAGAGTAAGGTTAATTAGTGTAAGGTTAGAGTATGCTAATGCTTGTTGAATTAAAGTTTGAAGCTAATTTTTGATTTATTTGTTAATCTGTTGTAGGTGCTTGTAAAGTGTTCACGGAAATATAATGTATGTATGCATGTATGTATGTATGTATGTATGTATGTATCTATCTATCTATCTATCTATCTATCTATCTATCTGATTATTTAATAGCAGATTACATTAGTAATATCATGGTTCTCTAAGTCAAATAGGTAGTTTATGGTTTTACGATAGAGTGGTAAATAATAGAGCGGTGTATTTTATCTTATATTGTTTTCATATTATATAGCTGTGTTTTCTACTGCGTTATTTAATGAGCTCTAAATAACAAAAGAACCCAACATGTTCTGCTGGGACCTCTTCTTCATTAAAAAAAACAGATTATGAATATCACTATATTACTTCTTCAAGAGGCTTCTTCTGTGACCATTCTAATGAAAAAAATTAGTTTTATAAATTATGAGGAATTATAATAGATTACAAGAAGATATGAACTGATCCTATTTCTAAACGAAAGTACAAACTCAGACACTGTCTTGTTGAGTGATGTTAGATGAAAAGTGGTGTTTTTTTCACATTCTGAAGCCTGACTAGAGGACTTGAAATGAGTGTGAATAATTGGCCCGACTGCAACACCATGAAAAGGAGCAGTGCCACAGTAACAAGCCCTCATCCAGGGCGCTTGATTAAGAAATCCCCCGAGAAGCACAAGAAGGAGAGGAACTTCGTCGCTGCCTGCCTGATTCATGGACTAACACTGCAGTTTAATGAAGTGGCTGTAGTCTCTAGTGCTAAGGAAGTAACACCAGCCTAGAGGGGATCAAGGTGCATTCGGCCTGCATGTAATCCTGGGGAAGAAGGGAGAGCATGATGATAGGGGAAGGGAGGACAAGGAAGAGTGATGAATCGCAGGATCAGTCCTCTCCTGCTGGAGTAATCACTCCTCGACTCTGACCTAAACCCTCCTCCTCCCATCCATTCGCCCTAGCGTCAATCCCACAAGCCCACACGGAGCGGTCTCCCACAGAGCCGTCTCAATATATCAGTTTTCCTCTCTATTGCTCTATTGCTCTGTTGCTCTCTCCCTCTCTCTCTCACTCCTGTGTTTTCATTTGCTACACTCCTGTGGGTTCTTCAGGTCTTCGAAGAGCTTTGTGTGCCCTGTATTTGTTTTATATCGTAATTATTTGTGAAGAAAGAACAGATTTCTTTTGCACATATCAGATGTTCAGAACAGCTATATTCAGCCATCATAATGCAGCATGTGTTGCTCTTTAATTAGTTTTTAAAATCATTTTTAGGATTTAGAATTGATGACAGCTCACACGTGAGAACACATTTCTTTGCATTGTTAGCTCTTGCTATCTAGTTCTCTTGAACAATGACTAGGAAGCATTGATTGTATTGTTTTATTGTTAGGGTTATTGTTATTGTTATAGGTGATTAAACAGGGGAATACACTCAGAACAAAATGGTACTAAACAGTACTTTTCCTTTTCGCTGGTGTGCTACTATTGAACATACAACTTTTATACCTTTAATATGTGTCTTTTACCTAGAACGGTCCATATAGTGTAGCTTTAAAGCTTTATGGTCCCATTATGTACATTAAATCTTTTTTTAAAGGTACACTATATCCATATTTCCAGGTGAAGATACAAGAGATAAAGGAACCACGAATATAAGGAAAAATGAATATTAATGAACTTGAGTTTGGACAGAATTAGTCTACGTTTGAACTGCAACTGCAAAAATGTTATTATTATTATTATTATTATTATTATTATTATTTTTACAGCTTTTGTTTTGGGTTACTACTACAGTTCCTATTATTATACTAATGTTACTATTGGCTCTGGCTAACATAGCTAACACTCTCATAAACAAAGGTACTAAACGGTACTTTTGCATAGTACCTTGTGTAGTACCATTGAGAGAATATCTTTTGTATCGTTAGTATATATCATTCAATTTTTATATATACAGTGTAACATTAATATAGTGTAACTTTTTTAAATAATTTAAGGTAGATAAAAGGACCACTGATGTACTTTTAAATTTGGGTGTAACAAGACCACCCCTGCAAGACATTATTATCAGTGTACTCATAATAACTATTCAGAATAATCATTGCAGTTACCAATGTCATATGATGCGAATCTGATCGACTTGTTAAATCTCGCTGTTATAGACCAGTTTGAATAATAACGGAAATTTTCCAATGGTGAGGAGTGTAATGTCATACAGGAACAAGCATATTTAACTAGCTAACGCAGAAGCAAACTACTCCCAAGCCCTACTAACCACATTATTTGGAGCCATAACACTGGCTTTCCTCAGTATGTTATTAGCTACCATTAGCTAATAGTCATATAGAATCCGTAACATTAGGTGTTACCTAATGTTATGTTAGTTATAACCTTTTTTGTAGCTTCCTAGACAAAAAAACAAATGTTCTTTAGGTGTGTGCCTTTTATGTCTGATAGTAATCCTACTCAGGCCATACACAGATATGCATATTTATTAGTATTTTCCCCCTACTCTAGATTGCCACTCAAATACGGTCATTGGGTCTAAATTGGCCACTGTAAAAGATAAGAGCTTTACTCTAAAAGTAATTAAAAATACAGCACATGCTTCTTCCCAGGTAAAAAAACCCCAAAACATACTAAAGCTACAAAAGATATACCGTTGATGGTACCACTCCAGCAAAAAGAAAAAGTACAGTTTGGTATCTTTATTTCTGCAAGTGTACTATCTTAACATGTTCACACAATCAAAAATTGGTAGGAATTTCCAATATCCAAAGTTACAACTTCAAATTACATCAAAATACATAGAGTTATATCAAAATTTTAACCATTTTAATTAGTTGTTTATGAATTTGACAGAGTAACACAGACTCAGTTATTAAGTCCAAGGCTTTCTAAAAACCTCAAGAGATAGTCTTGGAGTTTTTCAGCTTCAGTTTTGAGGTCTGGTTTGGGCTTCGGATAATTCATTCATTGGACCTCTGGGATAATTGACTGCTTGATACAGGAAGATGAGTATGTTTGGACCGCACACTTCATCGCCTACTCTATTAATCAAGTTGTCATTTGCCCAATGCGAGCTGTCTTTTGGGTAATGATGAGACTTATTGCCCTGAAATTGTCACTGGCTTTGGGCTGAAACGTTGTGCGTCCCATTCCAGAGGCAATCAGGCTCCCGTTGGCTCTGTTAACCTGGCTCTTGGCAGTGTGTTCAGGGTCAGGACTCTGGGCCTGTTAAGATAAGACTGGAACATAATTGGTATTTCGGGTTCTTTATAGGACTGTTACCACTCTCAGCCTGTACACAGCTGCTGCTCTGGAGTTTGGCAGCGGTGTGGAAACCAGATGGCCTGAGAAGTATCTGCAGGGTCTGTGCTATTGACACACTGCCCAACAGATAAGCAGAGAAGCCTCTGATGTAGGAATGAACAAACAGGAAGGAAGAATGGTGCATGGCACCAACATAGATCAAGACGGTGAAAGTGAGAATGATAAGGTGAAAAAAGAGAATACGAAAGTGGAAGATGAAAAGGAAAGACTAATCTAGTGCAGCGGTGGTTGTAATGAAGGCAGTTATGAAGGGCAAGAGCAAAATCCTCTATTATGTATGCTGTGACTGACGTGACTGACGTGACCCACACCAACTTGTGGAGTCCACGCTTTCATTAAAGCAAAATGGGGGACGTACCAAACACTAAGAAAGTCTGAAATTCACGTAAATATTTCGAAGATTCTACTTTTCACGTAAATTATTGCTGATAATATAATCTGTAATGAACGATGTATTAAATTTGAAAATAACGCAAAATAGAAACATTTTCTCTTAGTGCTCTCACTGTACATGGGTTTCTTTCCCTTTTGCTTGTGATTTGCTTATTAGTAATCTGTTTCGTTTCTTTTTCTTGTTGTTGTTCTACTTCTGGTTATGCTTCATGGACCTCTGGCAGTCCCCCAACCCCAATTTGCCAACCATGGTTTTAAAGTAGAAGAATGAACAGAATACTTAACACCTTATTACCTGCTTTGAAAATCATTAATAGTAATTTCTACTAAGACGTCAAATATTTTTTATGTAATAGTGCATGGTATTCTCTTGCTTAAACAATAAAGAAATGATATTACAGCAAACTTTTCTGTAAAAGTCTTTCTATTGAGAGCATCTTCAAAGTGAAATAGAGATTTTCTGCCACTTTTCATTTTAAAATCTAACGTGAATACATCAACATTTTGGGAAATGTGAAATTTCACAAATGTGTAGAATCTAAAAACCAAGATTGTTGCTTCGGAATATATAAAAACTGATTTAACGTTAGCTTTTATACTGAATTTTGGCACACAATAATTTGCATAAATAATTGTACATTAGGAAAACAGTCCCAAAAACAAAAGAAAAATACTTGTAAGAATATCAGTAATCAACTGGCAAATTTCAATTATGATATATATCAACCTTGCCTTAATTTTATAGCAACATATCTGTAATATTTATCTCAATATTTAGCATAATTACAATTATTTCCATTATAGCATTTATTCAGTTGGACAAATCTGTCCAACACCAGCAGGCTTTCAGGTCGTTGAACCTCGTTGATACCTTCCCCCACATGCTTGTTAAGGGTAAATATGTCCCTGGCTGGTGTGATATATGGCATTGCTCGATGTGTGAGTGTAAGTCAGACAGCACTTTCCTGCTAACCTTCCATTCCCACCCTGTTAGAGAGGGTCACTAGGGTTTGTTTACCCCATCCACCATTGTTTACTGCCATAGAGCAGAGGCATTTGCCACCGCTGAATAGCATTCTGGAGCTGTATTCCAGAAGGAGAGAGAGAGAAACAGAAAAAAAAAAGAGAGATAGGGGTGAATATCGTTATCGGTATGACATGATATAGTGTATCAAATTCAGCTGTCAAGATATATTAAGCGTATAATGCTGTGGAATATTATTTACATCCTGACAAATGCGAAAAATGTAATGAGGAATTTTTTAAAAAGCCTGATCGAGCAAATCACAGATTATTTATTTATTTATTTGTTTTATTTAATGAGCAATGTTGTCCAACAACAATTAGCCCCAATCTGATTGTCTGCATGTTTAAATCAACCCAATTAAAGGGATCATTAGAGTTGGCTGAGTGAACACAACCAGGCTTGATTATAGCCAGCTCTGCTCAGTATACAGTACACCTCACTTATTTTGACCCTTACCAGTTTTACCAGCAGACAAAATTCCACACATTATACAATAATCAAAAGAAATTCCCAGAGCAGCCTATGATTATGGTAACTATCAGGCTGGAAAGGGCAACAGCGCCATTTCTAAGTCCCATGATTCCACTAAACCACAGTCTCCTGCAGGAGAGCACTTGAAGCAAGCAGTGAATCTTCTCAAGAGTGGTCACTCTGGTAAAATTTCTCCACAAGTGCAGTGCTGCAGACTTTTTTTTTGCTTCAATTAAGGTCAGTGCTCGTGACTCTTCAATCAGAAACGGACAGGGCAAAAATGGGCGTCGTGGGAGAGCAGCAAGACAGAAAGTGCTGTTTGACTGAGAAGTATATCAACGCTCATCTGAGTTTGTGGTTTATTAGCCTTTTGAGAAAAGGCTCTGTGGACAGTCGTGAATGCAGGATGTTTTGGACAGCATGTCTAATCTAAAGCAAACATAGAACAGCACACCACCAGTCAAATATCAGGAAAGATAATTAAGATTAAAAAAACATGATAGGACATACTGTTAAAAGAAAAGAATCAATGACCAGGAAAAAAGGACTCGTCCTTAGACGTTCCCACAGCAAAAAATTTAAAGCAACAGAGACAAAGAACTGACACTGGAGACTCCTTCCAAAATTGTTAAATAAACATCTACTTGCAGAAAACGTCGCCATATTAATGATTACATGGATTTCTTTGTTTCTTTGTAAAAGCACATTTTAATCCATTTATTGTAAGTCCTCGATTATGTGGAGCATTCAATATTCATACAAGTCCCTGTGAATGAGTTGTTACTATGGAAACGATAATTTAATTCTGAAACTTGTTGCTGACTTTAAGGGCCCACACGTTTCTGCTTATTTCTGCCCTATGTTCAGCCAACAAGGACTCAATGAGTATGTGTGTGTGTGTGGGTGTGTGTGTTCTAAATCAAGAAGTCTTGCTCAGCCAAACACAGCCTCTCTAATCGCATCTTCTTCCTTTTCTCAGCTTTCAGACCTCTTCTCTAATGTTCATATGCAGAAAGATTAATAACTACAACGTATTGATCTTCAGTGCACGCTCAGCAAATGAAATTCTGTGGATCCAGTCAAGTATCTATTGCTAAAATATCTCTCAGTGCTAAATGAGAAGTGTGGAACTGGAGGAACAATAAATTCTGTTCTGTGTCAGAAAATATTGAAAAAGAGAATATCTGATTGTCCGTCCATGAGCTGGAGCTGAAGTGGAAGCTTTGTGGGTCATACAGGAAGGCAATGATCTAAAACACAAAGGCAGGTCCACAGCAGAATGGCTGAAAAGGGAAAAAAGAATGAAAGTTTTATTGTCGTGTAGTCAAAGCTAGTGGAGATCCTGAGTTATCATGGTTGAACGCCTGCCTGTATTTTTTATTTTTTTTAAATTAAATAAACTCTGGATTAAAATTTGTTGTGATATTGAATGATAAGACATGCCAGACTGCAAGGCTAAAATTATAAAAATGTATTGCATCACAAACATACAGTAATGAATGAAATCAGGAAGGGGCCAGTACTTTTTCACTGCACCACACTGCCTGCTTCATTATGCTCAGATTGAGCTGCTAACCTACAGCTGTCAGCGTCAGCATTAAATCTGAATGAAACCCTCTTAAAGAGGAACGTGGACGACAAAGAACACCCGCGGAGAGAGGAAATGGATCTCGTTTGAAATCTCCCAAGCTTTATTATTATTATTATTATTTTCACACTGCATATTTGCGTTATCGTTCCCTTTTTCCCTGCAAAGGTGATCTTGTTGAACAGATAAAGGATGAGCTGTCTGACGACGCTCATCCGAGTGAGTCTAATTGGAGTCAGACATGACAGAGGAGATGACTGTGGCTCCCTCGGAGTGAGATGTCCACTCCTTTTGAACAAAAGAGCGGCAGATTTCCTGTGTGTAATCCCAGACATCCGAGCTTTTCATTTCGGTGGATCCTGCCGTGTCGGTTCAGCCCAGCGGAACCCACATGCCAGGTTTACTATCAAAGGGATTTGATGGAGTCGGTGCATATGAACTGGCAATGTTGAAAGGGTCGCATTGTATCAGCGGGGAGCAGTAGGATAAGAGGATAGGCTAATGGTGGGAGGAGGGCAAGTGGGAGCTACTATAAATCCTGAGAGTATCACTCTCTCAACTCACTAACGAATCCTGTTTTTCTTTCCCATCAGAACGACACTTTTGTGAACTTTAGTTCTTTTCCTGAGTGATAATGAGCTTTAAAAAAAAAAAAAAAAACTCAGAGCACCATGAATTCTGGCTCTGACAGTTTCTCAACCTCAGCTACAAAACTATTTTTAATCTCGCTCACACAGATATTATTTTGTTTTACACCTTCCTGTAATATTTTCTAACAAATTTAGTTGGTTGTCGTTCCCAAACTAGTCATTTAAACCACTGTAACCCTGACCAGGCAGCTACTAAGGATGAATGAATGAATGAATGAATGAATGAATGAATCACATAGCAACTCATGTTCACGTTAATTAATATGGACCTTTTTCCCACAAGCTTCATATCTGACAGCATGAAAATAAAAAAAACCTTCTGTTTGCATCCTGTAAGAGCCCAGTTCCTGATGCACAACTCTGTTATCAACCAGATGTACTGTTTGGGCAAACTGTTTGCCTAAAAACAAAAACCCAACCAAATACTGAGCCTCTTATTTGTATCTGTATTTATATTTGTTTAGAACACATGATCTGTTTGTTCGGAATAATGATTTCACATTCGCGGCCATCCTAGAGCGTCCGAAGAAATGTCTCTGCGCACTA
This sequence comes from Pangasius djambal, assembly GCA_022985145.1. Classification (NCBI taxonomy): domain Eukaryota; kingdom Metazoa; phylum Chordata; class Actinopteri; order Siluriformes; family Pangasiidae; genus Pangasius; species Pangasius djambal. The sequence continues at coordinate 4,863,284 of CM040991.1, forward strand.
CAGAAGCTACAGAGGCTTAGGTTAAGGAGATAAGAAGGAAAACTTCCTTAACAAAAAGGGTTGTTTTGAGGGTTAGGTGCCTGGAGGTTCAAAATGAACCAAATCTATTGAGAAAAGGGCGTTTCTGTGTAAAGGATTAAACAATTTAGTACATAATTGCCTGCCGTGCTGAGACGACTGAGAATGTCAAACCTGTGCCTGGAAGAAATCCACAGCATCAGTCGAGTTACTTGCTTAATATAAATCCAACAGAACACGTTTTGCAGATGGCGCATTGCGATTTCTCAGTCATTTAACACGAATAAGGCTCCTGAGGTAAAGGAGTGACTCATGCGCAAATCACTGTGATGTAAAATTTTTAAAAAAAAAGCATATCGAAGAGTCAGAAAGAGACCATTGTCGGTGCTGATAGTGATGGGGAAGTCTCGGGACTTGAAAATGTGCTGAGCACTTTACCCCACCCTGCCCTTCTTACCAGAATAAAAGAGGCTGCATGCATTTCAATAGAAAGAGAGTGATCACTACTGAGCTACACATTCACTCAGGAACTATACAACTACCCAGTCTTTCGCAGGAAGAGAGACTTTAGAGCCTTCATGCTGATGTTCAACATGCAAACCCCATCTATTAGCATCTAATACAGAATCAGCATTAGTGCTTAAGTTGTGTCTGAACCAGTTCCTTTAATGTACATTAAAAACATTGTGTCTAATTGTGGCATCATCCATTTAATGCTTTAAAGGATTAGTTTCCTTTTAGGACTAACATTTAATATTGCACATGGTACAGGTAATAATATATTAAATAGATAATCTCACCACCAGACATTACAAGGATGTATATAAGGAGAGTATTAAAAATAATACTCCCCTCAAGCTGCATGCAGACAGAGCAGAAGAAAAAAAAAAACTGACTTGGCCATCTCTTTTGGCTATCTCCTTCGGTTTAACAACTCACTTGATCCTTAACTATAAATTCAAATATTGTATATGCAATCATACCACCGCCTTTAGCTAATATAAGACAAAGACCTACAAATTGTTTCCAAATTAAATTCCTTAAATTCATAGTTTCCCCCCCCCCTCTATTCTCCTATTTCTCTTCCTGATTCGAATTGTAATATTGTAACTTTACTACTTAGAGAGAAGTGCAAAGCTGTCCCTCGGCTAATCAGATATTAATGGAACACCGTAATGCTGCTGATCAGGTAGAAATGCCAGGCTGTAACAATATACAAGGAATAAAAAGAGAAAGAATAGAAATACAAAGCACTATAGGTGTGGACTTGCTGTTTTAGGAACATGATTAATTACAAGGGTGGCATGGCATGACAGGAAGTGGGAGAGATTTATTCCACTTACATCACAACAATTTTCCAGCGACTATATTTAAAAAATAATAATAATAATTCAAGCATGACGGAGTACTTTTTATGCATTTACAGTTACTTTAAGTGTTGTGGTTTGTCTGCAAACCCTCACAACCCTTCCTTTTTTTCCTCTCTTGATGTTAATAAGACAAAAACAAAACAAAACAAACAAAAAAAACAACACAGCTTGACAAGTTACCGAGAAAGAATCCTATAGCGAAAAACTTACTGTTACAAAATACTCACACTGGAGACTCCTTCTATCAAATGTTCAATAAACGTCTCCTCGGTTAACGATTAACGGTGTTTTGCTTTCTTAAATGACAACATTCTTTTAAACCTGTTTATTATTAGGCTTAGATTATGTAGAGCATCCTCCATACAAGTTACGAGTCCCTGGCTAAGTTGTTACTATAGAAACGACTGAAATATTACAATGAGTACATTGATATAAACGTGTGATTTGAATTACAGCCAACACTATCGTCAGAGCTGCTGTTACAGAAAATAAGTCAACACCTTCTGACCAATCCGAATCAAGATTACAATATTCAGATGCTGTGGAATATAATGATATGCTCTTATTAAAAAAAGATGGCTTCGAGCAAGAAAATAAATATTTCCATTCATATATTAAAATTCTTTCTGAGCCGTTTTCCATCAGACTTTGGGCGCATCTCACAGGGTCATGTGATTTAAAAAAGACCGTTGTTAAATAGGTATTTTTAAATACAGCCCATCTGAGTGCCTTTATCAGAGTACTCATTTTTTTTAAGCGAGTGTTAATTGTTTTTTTTTTACTGCCATTATGACTTCAATTAAGAGCTATTCCAGCTGAATTAAACCTTGAATCATTGTTATAATTTTTAAACAAAGGCTCAAGACAATTAGAACCATGACTATAACCATATAAAACATTACAAATGCATAAGAATCACATTCATATTCCTTTTTTATTGCACATTGCACTTTTTTTTTTTTTTTATTTGCACACTGCATTAGTTGCCCCTCATGTACAACTTGAATTCATGCCCAGGACGAATTATGATGTTGTGGTTTTCAGCTAAATTAAGAACAGTAAATAATCCGTCGTCTGAGTTATTGATGAGAAAATTAAGACCGTGAGACAATTTCACTGCTTCAGTAACAGACAGATACAGTACATCCCTTCCATAATCTATCAGGTCAACTCGGTAGGTCAAAGTGGCCAGTGTGATTGATTGGCCTGAGCAATTGTTTGTGGAAGATAAGGAACAAAATAACGGAAAGGTCAACAATCCGAGGTTATCTTAGCATTATCGCACTTTCTCCCAGTCAAGAGTGGTGCCAAACAAACAATTTTGAGTACATGTAAAGACAGGACTTTGCTAAAGGATGTACTCGCTGGCAGGATACATGAACATTAAATCATAGATCATGAAAAAAAATATATATATCTCATAAACATATACAGCTCTGTGGGCGAAATTCACACTGACAAGTACAATATATTTTCTATATAAATCCTTTATACAGGGTCCTTCACATTAAAACAGTTGTATTGAACACAGCTCAATGCTTAGCTTCCACTGGAAGAAAAAAAAAAAAATCAGTGCTGCTATTAAATGCTGCATAAAACAACAACAACAACAACAAAAAAAAGAGATATATACATTTATAAAACCTCTTTCCTCTCTTATGGTCTGTTTCTTATCCTTCTCTGCTGAAAACACCTTAGCCCAAAAGACTAAGCAGAATATCAAAACAAGTCCTGGAGTCGTCATCAAAGCAGAAAAGAAAGAAGCGGCGCCAGACACAGGAGACTGTGGGTCAGTAGTGTTCTCGGGGCGTTCGAACGAAACCAACGCACTTCCTGAGAATCGTCTGCAAACCAGAAAGAAAGAGATACACAATTAGAGCAGGCATACACATACTGAGCATTTGAGATGCATGTTGGGGGGAAATGGGACCATTAACACATGCTTAGACCTGAAAAACAAGCCCCTGCTGACTAATCCTGTAAGGGTTCTCCGGAATTAAGCGCCAGCCAGTGGGGATTCGCAACTCTATTTGGCCAGTGAATGAGGTGTGAAGACCTTTTTTTCGCAGCCTATTCCTGTTCCAGACAATCGCTGATAAAGAGCGGTTTGGCTCCGAGGAGGACTCTCTTGCTTATCATGGTATTAATGAGTGAGATAAACGTCTGACACGGAGAGCTTTGAGCAAGCCAGTAAGGCAGTGAAGCTCAAAATATGCATCACTAGAGCACAAATGAATTCCCAGTGCAGTGCTACCGAGATGAAGTAGAATGTACGTGAGCTATATGCAGCGATATCCTTGTATATCATTTCTCATATCAGTATCTATCATAACAGTACGGGGTTTTAGATGTAGCCAGTGACACTCTTTATTGTAGTAATAAACAGTAAATCAATAGGTGGAAATTTTGTTACAGTAGTATGTTGTTTTAGACTTCGGTAAATTGTTTACATACTATCTTGGCATACTATTTAATAAAGTACGAAGATATGTTGGCTAAAATTGTTGTAATTCCTTTTGCCATACTATTTAGTACAGCAGTATGATGCTTTAGATGTAGCCAAAATGTTACCAATGTTAGCCAAAATAGTAAATCTTAAAGTAGTTTGTTGTTTTAGACTTATGCTAATTGTTTGCATACTATGTAGTACAACAGTATGATGTAGACAAAATGTTACCACAGGATGCTGGTATACTCTTTAGTATAATCCCAAATATTGTTACAATACTATTTCGGCATACTCTTTACTACTAAATATTACTAAATTGTAAGCCTTACAGGAGTATGTTGTTTTAGACTTAAGGAAATTGTCTGTATACTATTTAAGCATACTATCTAGTACAGCAGTATGGTGTTTTAGATATAGCAAAATTGCTACCATACTTTTTAGTATAGTACTAAATAATAAGGCAATTTTGTTAGAGCAGTATGTTGTCCTGGACTTATGTAAATAGTTTACATACTATTTGCTAAAGTAACAGGACATGTAGGCTAAAATGATATCATTACTTTTGTACTTACTATCTAGTACTACAGTATGGTGTTTAAGGCATATTGGCATACGATATTTAGTACTGAATAGTGAGTCAGTAGGCTCAATTTTGTTGCAGTAGTAATTTTTTGGACTTATTCCGATTGTTTGCATCATTACATGCTATCTGGTACATATTGGTCACGATGTTATGATATTAGTTTTGGCGTTGTGTTTTGTACAGCAACATGATGTTTTGGATGTAGCCAAAATATTACCGTGCTATATTGGTGTACTACTAAATAGTAAGTCTGAAGCCGAAACAACCCATAAAGTGTCAGTGAGATCGGCGAGACCATTGCGCTTACCGCAGTCACTATGAAAGACCTGAGGGAAGCAGTGCAACATGCCATATCCACATCTGCAGTACGAGCAGCCTTTTTGAACCCATTCTCCATGAGGAATAACTCCACAGTTCCTGCGAAAAGACAACAATCCGAACCAAACTGTTACATTCTGCGTGTTACAGTATTGCGGATTTAGAAGTGTGCTTTCTGTGGTGGGTGAGTCGGTTACCTGACACGCTCATCGTACTCGCAGCTCCGTCCGGTGAAGTGCTTTGGACAAGCGCAGAAACTCCCCAGAATGCAAGTACCCCCGTTCTTACAGCAGTTACGACTCTGTGTAGCACCTTCAGTAAAATACAAAAGTGTAAATGAACGCATTGCTGTAGTTGTTAGGTTTTTTTTTTTTTTTGCACCCCAAAGATTCGCACAGAACTAAACAGTTGGTATTCGTATATCTGTTAGCAATGGTGCATTAATGCATGGACATATTCAACAGTCCACTGCTCTAAGATGTCACAGCATGGAAGAAATTTTAAATTCCCTGACATATTTGACTGTAAGATCCCGAGGGACGCCAGAGCAATCCAGCTTTCGTGCTCTACTTCAGTTCCTAATTAGGGCATGCAATATGGCAAAAAAAAAAAAAATCTCATGATACATGACAACAAATGGCGAAACAAAAACAAAAAAACCCTAATATGATAATGTTAAGAAATGCAGGAAATAGATAAGCCAAACTAGATTTCAATGAATCTAGGCCTCAATTACAAAAGGACATTGATTAACTGAAAAAGCCTGAGTCCAGCAGAGTTTGGAGATTTCTTGGCTCAGATGCACTTGATCCAGCTCATTAGTTACAAACCAGCAGGGAATCGCTAAACTGTGCTTGGACTTTGGACATACAGAACAAGACATGGGCACTCCTGATAACATCATAAATAGCACATGGCTTATCACTTACTTCCAGTGAGTCCAATAAAAGGTAACACGGACCCCGAGCCCCGGTGCTGGCCAGCTGCAGCCTGTGCGTTCATTTCATTAAACTGATTCAGCAGTTCACTATGTTGATCGCGCTTTCCTGATGCCCTAGCACTTCCACATCCTACCCCTTCACAATCTGGATGAAGAAAAACACAGCCGTGTTAGAAACGGGAATCATTTCAGATGATCAAAACGTCAGATGAAATGGAAATGGCCTGAAGATACATTACCTGATCCAAGTGTTACTGTTTGGCAGGCGAAAGCTGCCGACAGCAGGACCCTGTCGAAATACAAGAAATCTGTTAGAGCCAAATTCAGAAACTCAGTGTACTACCTTACTGCTGTACTAAACACTACGCCAGAAGTAATACTATAACATTTTAGCTTAGTAACCCACCACGTAACCCACTACTTGATTCAACAGCATTTCAAAATAGTGTGTAAACAATTTACATATGACCAAAATAACCTACTACTCTAAGACTTACTCTTCAGTACTACACTAAATAGTATGCCAAAATAGTATGGTAACATTATGTAACATGCTGTACTAAATAGTATCCCTAAAAATAATATGAAAACTACATTTATCTTAATCCAAAACCACATTACAACTGTAACAAAACTGCCACCTTCTACTGACTATACAGTACTATACTAAATAGTATGCCAAAATAGTATGGTAACATGTCTAAAACACAATACTGCTGTACTAACTAGCATGCAAAAAATAGTCCAAACAACATACTACTGTAAAAACTATGTTTTTAAGTACTATACTAAAGAGCATGCCAAACTACTATGCTAATATTTATAAATATGTATATATATATAAAAAAAAACACCATACTGTTATAACATTTTAGGCTAGTCCAAAACAACACAAGGCATTACTATCCTAAGTAGTATGCTAGAATAGTATGTAAACAATTGACCAAACTATAAAACAGCATACTACTTTGATAACATTGACACATAGTGAACAAATGAGAAACACGTCGTTACCTGAACAGTAAATTACTCATTCTGCTCTCCAGGGTCGAAAAAAATTAAAACAAAACTCGAAGGTAAAACCCCACTGTGGTAACTTTGGCCTTTTTAAAAGTGTAGAGAAAAACTTCGCTGCTAGTTTTTTTTTTTATCATCCAAACATCACCATCTCCTTCTTCCTGCTCCTGTTACTTCACTACAGCCATGAATACCAACACTAACACGCCCCGCGCTCTTAATCCTGATTGGTCACTGCTCGTTTGGCTCGACCAATACCGAGCGCTCACTGAGCACGCACTTCACGCGCAGTTAGCACCTGTAAGCCCCGCCCCCTCCGGCTCTTAGTCATGCATGAGATCACACAGGCAGAGCCGGACATTATGCAAATGTGGAGGGCAATGAGGAGGAGTTCCGCCTGTTAAGCCTGAAATCCCTAAGTATCTACTCTCCAGAAATACTATAATCATTACAAAAAGACAAAACAAAAACAAAAAAACAGGGCGTGGTTTACAGTAGGGGAAGAAAGAACTTTGAAAAAAGCTTAAAGAAATATAGAGATACAAAATGAGACTAGAATATTATAAAATAATATAATATTGTAGAATAATAATATAATAAGATTATCCTGTATAGAAATGCAAATAGAAATAAAGACACAGATACACATCATTGTCAGATATATCATATATATCATTAAACCTTTTAATTTATTATATAATAATATGACAGAATGATTTAAATCAATAATAATGATATCCCTTATGTATCTATTTTTCAGAAATAATAATCATTTTAAAAACCAGGATGTGGTTTAAAGTAGTGGAAGTAAGAACTTTAAAGAAACTTAAGAAATATAGAGATACAAAATGAAACCGTGTTATGTATATATATATATATATATATATATAAATATAAAATTAAACTGTAAGCATTAAACCTCTTATTTTTTTATATGATAAAATATCAATAATAATGAAATCCCATAAGTATCTACTTTTCTGAAATAATAAAATAATTTAAAAACTAGGACAAGGGTTGATGTAAAAAAAACATCAGATTGTGGAAAAAGTAGGAATTTTTCACAAATACAAAAAAAAATTAACACGTAAGAAATATAGAAATAAAAATTAAATTAGAGAGTAAATATAATATAATATAATATAATAGTATGAAATAATAGTATATTATATACTATAGTATAATAGTATAATAGTATATAATAAGTTTATCATATGTAATAAAAAATACACATACAGAAAATAAAGATGCAGGTTTAATTTAAAAAAAAAATATTCATCCATTTTTTTCAGTCTATGCATCATTAAAATGAAAATATTAAAGTGTAAAATGTCAGCCTTATGTTAAAAGTATTTTCAGATGAAACATACAAGTTTACATGACCTGTGTTTTATTCCTCTTCCGGAGTATTTAGGATGAAGAAAGTATTAAAAAAAAATGATATTGCATTTTTACATTATCATATAAATTTCAACAATAATATTGTGGTCATTTGTTTTTATTCAGTTGGTATTGTAAATACTTTGCAGGTAACGTCTCTATTAGTTCTCTGCAAAACTTTTCATTCACCTCTCATTTTTTTTTTTTTTTTTGCATTGACATTTATCATACTGAGTCATTTTAAGCGTGCAGACTTCGAGCTTTTAGAGCGAGTGATTGACTGGTGACATGACGAAGTGCCAAATGAGCCATGAGGAATTTGATTACAACCAAGAACACAACATGTGATTTAATTTCAGAATTTAGCCTGGTGCTGCAGCTACATTTCCAGTGGTGAGTGCAAATTGAAATTGTGGTGTGGTCTCGCTATCAAACAGATGAAGTGAAACTTTGGATCATCACAAGTAACTATTATCCACTTCATGCTATTTAACAACCACAAGTCTTCCAGAGGGAAGGGATCAGACTAAGTTTTTAGACTTCATTTCAGGGATGAACTACTGAAAGACAAGGGACTGAAATACAGGGAATGAAATACAACAAATGATTAAAAAGTTTCGTAACTATGACTTGAGATACACACAGGAATACATTTGACGTATGGAGTTTTTAAATTCAGACATACTGTGTAGGTGCTGAAGAGCCCACCTTGTTTACTTCCTGGTTTTTCCTGCCCCACCTTGACCACACCCCCTGTAAACAGTTCGCACCTGTAATTAGCGGTGTGTTTATCCCCTTTTGTTTGCATTGTGTCTCCCCCTGAAGCCATGCATACAAAGACAGTGCAAACACATTTACTGTAATTCAGAGCTTCCAGTAGATTCTTGTTTCTTAGTTTTGACTGTTAGTTCTGATCTCGGAGTTGCTTAGTTACCTTGTGGTCCAGTCCCTTTTCTTAGTTAGGCAAGTGTTCAAAATGGCGTATACTATTCATACTATTCATACTTTTCATTCATACTTAACCCCGGTACGCAGTCCACTATTTCTACTATGATAAAGATACCTAGATACACTGAATTTGCTGTCAAGTATGCTGTTAGCACCAAATGTAATATAGTAACATTTTAGCTTAGTCCAAAACAATATAACCCACCACTGCACTAAATCGTATGCTAAAAAGTATGTAAGCAATTTACATACATGCAAAACTTTTCATTAAGCAGTCCAAAACGTTACACATGAAAAACACATCCTTAAGCATGCCTGAGCAGTAATTTACTCTTTACTCTACCTTTGTGGCATACCACATCCCACAATGCAACACAGTCCTTTTATTTCCTAAATAAAACCTAGAAAAGTGTGGTGAAAATATAATAACTACAGCTATTATGGCTACATGGAAAGACTATAGCGTATGTTTCCATCCAAAGGTAGCAGATAACTGAAAAATATAGCACTTTCATTTTGCTAATTTATTGTCTAGGTGAATAAGCTAACACTAACTGCCAAGAATTAGCAACAGCAAAAGAGATTGTTAGTATGTTGATTTTATTTATTGCTCTAGCTATGCTAGATACTAATTTAATACCTTAATCCGTCCATTTTCCATACTGCTAATCCTACACAGGGTCTCAGGGGTTCCCTATCCAAGGGGACTCGGGGCACAAGGCAGATGACACCGTGGACGGGGTGCCAACCCATCCAACACAATCGCACACACGCTCACACACTACAGGCAATTTGGAAATGCCAATCAGCCTACAACGCATGTCTTTGGACTGGGAGAGGAAACTGGAGTACCCGGAGGAAACCCCTGAAGCATGGGAAGAGCATGCAAACCTTAATCCATTAATTAAATTAAAGCACTGCAATTCTTAAATATCCAGTTTACATGACACAGAACAGAAACTTGGCTGTTTATGTTGTGTTTTAGTTGTGCCTTTGTGTGCATTGATTGCCTTTCATATTGATTACCTGTAATATTATTAAAATGAATCATATTGTTTATGCACATCTAAGAATTGTCTTAGATTTTTTTTCTGTTACTGAATGTCTTTTGTTACACTAGGTTATGAAACCTTGCAGTTGCTTTGTGTAAGTGAATAAGAGCATCTGCGAGATGACTTAATGTAAATATACTCTATTCACATAATAATAATAATAATAATAATAATAATAATAATAATAATAAACAACTTTATTTTATATAGCGCCTTGAAATAGCATCTCAAAGCGCTTTACGTAAATTAAGATACAGTGAAATACAAATTAAAACGATACAATGAAAATAAAATGCAAGCAGAGATAAAATACAAAAACAGAAATAAGAACCATTCTTAACAGAGCAAATACAAATAAAAGCAAATTAATCACAAGGATCCCATAAACACAACACTCTAGTCCCACAAAAGCAGTTTATAGGAAAGATCCACCCTGAACGCCTTGCATATCAGTATTTATCATCAGTATGTGGCGCATCATTCATTGATCTATTTTCACTTTTTTCCCTACATGACCCACAATGGTAGTAGGAATTCCTCTCTACCTAAAGAGAGTGATGCAGCGGCGCTTTATTCCTTCAGTCTGTCCAGCTTTCTCACCTCCTCATTTGTACACTCTACTCAAACTGACCAGCTTCCGATGCTTCAACTTTCATGCCAAAGCCACACTCAACAGCTCGTAGCTCGCTCACTAGCCTAGCTAAGTCTCTGCCGTAAATCACTTATATACTCTATGAACCAATATATAGAGTCTGTTATTTTGTCATGTCTGTAATTCAATATCACCCACTCTGATTTGATTACTGTAGCATTTTGTAATAATTAGCACTATCATAATAGTTTTGCACGCCATAATAATACGCTTCAAATTTGAAGTGTGAAGTTTGAGCACCTCATTTAAAAATGTAATGAGCTGTAGTGACATCCTCTAATTTCTCTCACCTGATCTTTGGCTCCAACACCTGCATCTCCTCACAGTGAGAGCACTTTGAAGACCCAAAGGAAGGTACGCAAAGAAATCAGACAGCTTCAGTCACTTGAGCATCCATTTCATGTCTATCTTTCTAATTAGCGAGGAAATGAAATATTATTTATCAAGTTCATTTAAACTTTTATCTTCATTTGTATACAACATTTAATCTTCCCCCTTGTTTTTATATCTGAACTGGTTAAAAGTGCCAATGTTTTTTTTTTGCTCCAGCACTGCTGAATAAATAGAATCACTAAATAAAAGAGTTGTATGAAAAATGATGCTTGGCTTTTTTTTTTTTTTTCCTTCTTTGGTTGCTTCCTTTTTTTATCCATGGTTTGCTGTGTTTCAAATCTCTTTAATTGGTCGCAATTTCAACTGGGACTGAAAATGAACCCTTTCTGGAAAAGAAATTAAATGCAAATTATGTGTCTTGGGTCGATGCATTTCTCATTTCTCAGTGAAACACCGCTGTGGGGAGAATTTCTCCTTTAAAGCCGTTAAAATTCATTGCATTCCTCTAATTGTCACTGGGAATGGTTTCACGACACAGTCGTTTCTGCTATTTGTTAATTAAAAGCATCATCAGTAACAGTCTAAAGGAATGATTGTTATGATGATTATCTAGTCACTTTGAATTGCTTCGATCAGAATAAAGTTTTTTTTTCGTATATAGGTTATATTGCATTATTACTATTTGTTGAAGTTGCAGATCTTTACATGTGTTATTGTTATTATTATTATTATTATTATTATTATTATTATTATTATTCAAAGCATTGCAAAGTGAGGCACAATGCAATGCAATATTTTAGCTGAGGGTTAAAAGGTTAAGGGTTTTGCTCATGGGACCTTCAGGTTACTATCACACACCATTAACCACCACACACACATTTTTCTCGTCATCAATTTGTTTTCCTAAAGTCACACCTGTATTTTCTGTAATATAGTTACTGTATGTGTAACCCTGCTATCACTGAAATATCCATTCACATTATTAATACATTCACACAATCTACTATTACTGTCTTTCCATTGACTTATGTATGACTGTGCCTAAACCTAGTTTTATGCTCCATTCCAGACAGACGTCCGAACAATTTGGAAGGTTGGAAAAGCATTTTGGAGGACAGCTCCGACAAGACAATCTCTAAAAATTTAAATATCCAAAAATGGAACAGGGATCAGTGGTGTATGTGATGGTGCTTTCTCCTATTACGATGCATATTGCTTTCCAATAATGGCACATGCCGCAGTGTTTTATTTCACTTATACCACAGCAGTTTGCCAACAACAACAATCTTTTCATTTATTAACATGTAACATGTCTGGCTAGCTCAGTTGGTAGCACATGAGACTCTTGATTGTGGGTTTGAGCCCCATGCTGGGTGCCAACGTCAGCCACTGGGGGTGCACAGGCTAGTGTAAAACCTGTGCCAAATCAATATGCAGGCAATGGAAGGTGATCTGCTGTGGTGACCCCTAATGGGAGCAGATGAAACAACAACAAATTATGACATGTCATGCTTTTATCCATATATAGTTGAGTCATTCTCAGAAAAAGGTGACAAACCTCCAAATAACATGCATTATTATATAACTTTTATGGTTTGACTTTTTATTATTGTGTAGATTATTTTTTAATTTTCTTTGAATCTGCCAAGTGCCAGAAAAATAGCTTGTCCCACAAGCCAGATGTACTGGCAGTGTCTGTCCAGATGTATTGCTTTAGAGACTTTTCCAAAATATTCCTTATTCATTTTAATGTCAGAGGCTGAACATTACTATGAAGTCGATCAAATGCATGTAAACTTGCAGACTTTTAAAAAATATATATAAATAATTTTAAAAGAACCATTGTCCCTGATTTTCATGTAACTGTTGTTAGCTATTTTACTTTACTACAATTTACTTCTAATTAAAATTTTTCTTGTGGACTGTGTCATTGGAGTTACACCTTTCAATCTCCCTGTCAATTAATTTTTAACAACAAACAAAGATTTTATAGAATAATTTATTGTTGCAAGTGTGATTTATGGTGTATGCTTTAAGATGCTTGGAAAATACATCTTTAATGGAAAGTTATCACTGGTGCTTATAACACCAGTGACAATTAATAACTCCAGTGAGTTAAAGTAATGACACCACAATAAAGAGTTTAAGAATATTGGTTATTCATTAACAATTCATTACAGTAACAATTTCCAAATAGAAAGTGAAAACAAAATTCAAAATTTGTCACAAGGTCCTGAAGACTTTCCTTTGGAGAAAAGCTTACTGACTGTTACAAGGCTCTGACACCGGGGACTCCTTACAGAAAGCCTCATAACTTTAACAATAGTACAATTTCTTTGTTAAATAACACATTTTTAAAATCTGTTTATGTTTAGGCATAGATTATGTGGCGCGGCCTCCATACAAGTCTTTGTGAATGAGTTGTTACTCTGGAAAGGATCATACATTTCAACAAGAGTTTTCATATAAATCTGTGATTTAAATTATAGTCGGCTGTTATAGATAATTAATCGTCACCTTTTTTGAACAAATTTGAGTGTTTAACAGTGCCGTAGTGTAATATTTTCTAATATTTTACTCCTACTACTGGCTGACTAGTTGCTGACCTTCAAAGTTAGACAAATCGCCTCATCAGTCTTTCAGTCAATAGTGTCGAAATTGAAAGATTTATATGTGCTATTTAACACACCCTGTAATTAGTTAATGGGTGTGAATTACGTTCATGATTGCTCTATTATGAATGTGGCCAAATGGAGCAGGCCAGGCTTATCCACAGGACAGTAAAAAGCAAAGGAGGGTCGAGTCAGTCCATTTTGTGCTTTTGACAGAGAGATGATTGGGCTTAATTACTGATGGGAAAATTTGAGAGATAGCTGGAATGATGAATGATGGTGAATCGAGCTTGGTAATTGATCAGGAAGCGATTAGGTCATCTTGTTCCCATAATCCAAGGTCAGGGATGTCTCTCTGCAGCCCCCATGTCTTTACTGAGTGACTGGAGGCTTGGGGCTTTGTGACAGAAATAGATCGAATTGAAAGGCGATGTATTCAGCCTGCTCTCAGGTGCACTTGTGTTTGACGAGCTGTCATGTTTCCTGTCAGAAGCATATGGAGGTAATTATAGCGAAGAAATCCACCATTTATTTGAGCTGAATCTCAGCAGATTAAGCTTTCCATAATACTTATGTTTGAAAAATGAATGTCAATAAAAATGAATGGAATCAATTACTTGTCAATTGATCAGTGCTCATACAAATAAAAGGAAGGGCTGAAACTTATAGTCAATATCTTTGACTAAAATGTATCCTTCATTGTGAAGAAAAAGGTATCTTAGGGTCAGAAGAGTAAAACTACATGACTGGCAGATGCTTTATTTAAACACAATTCCAGCATATATTTGGATATATAATTAAGTGTTAAGTGCCCATTAATGGCTAAGTGCAAGTTTTGGGATCTGAACTCACAGTCTTTTAGATTACACACTCGCTTTAACATTATAGGGTGACTTGCTTTCATGTTTGGTTCCAACCAAAGTGTGCCTTATAAAACCAGTGGTGTTCACAGTAATACATAAATGCAACAGGACCTCCACACCACAGCAGCTTCCACTTCGGGCAAGAATCACAAAAGCAGCCTCCTGGCTCCTAATTGCTCCACACATCCTCTCTGCCATGTCATTCTTTTTTAATTAGTTTAACTTTCTGATAAGGGCTCATTAGCTGCCAGAAGATTATTTATAGGGTAACATTCACTGACATTTTAGGAGGTACAAGTGGTCATGCTTGTTATTTTATTCACCTGGACACATTGTAAGATGATGAAATCGCATGAACAGTGCCACAGAAGAGTACAAAATGTACAAGTAGAATACCAAATATAATACTTCAATGTGTAATAAATATAATAATCAAATAATAATAATAATAATAATAATAGTACAAAATATAATACTACAAAATGTAATAAATACTAACTCTACTACCACTACTACTACTACTAATAATAATAATGCAATACAATGCTATAACACAAGATTTAATACTACAAAATGTAATAAATTTGCAGATGGTAGGGTCGAAATTTGCCATCAACAGCAGGAATCTATGGACCACAGTTGTCTTGTGTCAACAGTTCAGGCTGGTGGTGGTGGTGTAATGGTGTGGGGACTGTTTTCTTGGTACACATTGGGCATGTTAATACCAATTTGTATTGTTGCTGACCACGTGCATCCCTTTATGGCCACAATTTACCATCAAATAATGGTAACTTCGAGCATGATAATGTGCCATGCCAGAAAGCACAAGTTGTCTCAAACTGGTTCCAGGAAGATGATAATGAGTTCCTCCTCAATCCACAGATCTAAATACAAGACTATGGTCTAATAATCATACTATGATTATTGGATCAACAAAAACCGCACCAGCACTTTGGCTGTACAGGCTAAAGTTCATTTAAAGCAGTTGAGAATAAACTAAGTTTATTCATCTTAGGGCTTAAGGCATCAACTGTCTGATCTAATTAGTGGTTCCATTTTTATTTGGAAATTCGACCAAATAAATGACAGCTGAAGAATCATCAACGATGCATCGGGAGACGACTGACGCTTTCCTCCCTAATGAGCTGCTTCCACTGTGACTGACAGTGCACTTTCTCTCATACTGCTTAAAAGCTTCGAAATCAGGATGTCAGCTTTTCAACACCAGCCTTCAATTAAAAAAAAAAAAAAAAAAACATTTCAACAAATGCTGTAGAAATGTATATATTTCTTCTGCTGTCTAACCTTGCCTTGGCTGTCTGCCTGCAAAGATCATGTTGTGTAAGGAGCTAATCAGTCTGCCTAAAGATGTCTAAAGCCTTGCTAGCTAGGTGTGCTTTTTTCTCATAACACAGAAATGGACATAAACCTAAGTTCAGTTTGCAATCAGATACTGGTTGTCAAAATGTCCGCCATGCTCCTGCGCTGTTGCATCATCATCAAAACAGAGAAGAGGCCTTACCCACTTTGTACAGACAACAGTGGAAAACATTTTAATTTGTTTACATAACCTAATACATTTAGTCAACAGAACAGAATTAATGGCTAAATGAACCAGCGATCATTTCAGCACGGATGTTAGCATGAACAGAGATCAGTCTACTGAAGAGACAACCATGAGGCTCGTGTTGAGAGTGACTTTTACCTCAGGTGATGAGACAGAGACTGATGTAGATGATGCCGATGAGATGAACTCATTTCCCATTCAAAACTTACAATTCCTCTGCAGTAATTCTGGTATGTATTCTAGTTTCTATCTATTCCCTGATCATACTGCTACCTGTCATTTTTTATGATCTATTTTATATATCATGGTTACATGGTTCTGAGCTATTTTTACTCTTTTTTTAAGCTTATTTGTTATACTCCTCACATATGTGAAGGCCCAATGCCGTGCACATTATCACTGTAATGGAAGTCATGGACATACAGTTCACATGGGACTGGTGTCAGGTGGCTATATTGGGCTTACTCTTTATTATTTAACGCTTATGTAGGAGTGCATGGAATTAGTATTAGTCATTAAACAATGACTGTGAAATATAAATGAAATGTAAACGTCCATTGTGGTAACATGAAAGACAGACTGATTCAGGTATATAGAAAATGCAGCTTCTTAAAAATGATCCTGTAACTCAAACGCCTGTGACTTTGCAGCTCATGCTAATTAGCAGAATAAAGTCAAAAGTCAAGCCAGTCCTGCTCAAATTAACTGACCAAAAATGAAATTCCTTCTTGACACAAACGATAAATTGCTAAAGAGGTATACAAATTCACTATTTACACCAGAACAAGTCCTGTGCTCTGAGATCTACCTGTGTGTGGAAGAGAATGACGAATTTAAATGCACTGATACGCTGTGGAAAGAGCGTAATAGTCATTTTTGGAGCATTTTAAATCCCTGAGCCAAAGCATTTTGTGTTGCTTGTACGGAATGATTGGGATCAGGAGTCAGCTTGCTTGCACGTTGTTAAAAATAGTACAACCAAGGGTCTCAGTCACATGGTTAAGGTTAATTACAGACAACAGTAGGCAATATATAAGAGCTGCCCCTAAGGCCAGTGAAGAATGGCTCAGATTTGGCTGGGAAGTCACACAGGTGAGAAAACTTTTTTTTTTTTTATAATACATTTTCTGCATGTGCAGGCCTCTGTCAAGATTTAACAAACCATGCTTAATTTAGTGGCATAAATAATTGATGCACACCGATGAAACTGGGTTGAATATTACCACTAATAGACAATATAGATAATTTCTATATAGATAGTTTCATAATTACATAAAAATGAAGAAGATAATACAAAATTACTATAAGTTTGTTGAAGCATTTCTGAAAATTAATTACAAAAAATATTTTAATATGGGATGTTTTTTGCATCTTACATTTTCAAATGCATTTGTTTTTCCTGCAGTGGCTTCTTGTGTTTTCTTCTCTTGCTTAATCAGATTGAACAAGCAAACCATTAGAGTCTAAAGAACTTATTATTAAACTTATTATTATCATTAAAATGTATGATATCTCCCAAGTGCTGATTGATTTAAATTGTTTTATCTTTTATTAACTGTTTTAATGATCATATGTAGGTGTCGCCAAAATGGAGAAAAATACGGAGGTGGTGGTTTCGGGTGTGTCGATTATGAAAAATATCTGGGAAATCAGAGTCAAGGATTCTAACCTGAAGTTGAACATGGAGATGGAAAGATTGGGAAAGAGTGCACTGGAGAAGTAAGTTCATAAGTAATAGCATTACATCCATTTTTTTTTACCTTAGAATTAATTAGGATTGGGCAAAGCGTGCATTTCTGGAAAGATAAAACCAAGAAAGGTGGAAAGAAAAGTCGACGCCCCTGAGGAATCTCCTGTCCAGACTTACAAGGACAAACAACTGGCTTTAGGCAGGCCTAGTAAATTTGTGAACAGTCGACAACACAAAAAAACATGGGATGAAAAGAAATAACCTTGCACTGTTGCTTAGCTTAAATGAAAATCAGCCAGGAATGATGATATGGACAAAAGCTTGGAAGGTCTCCCAGCCTTTGCCCCAACCAGGACAGGTCTCCTGCATCAGATTGGGGTCACTCATGGAAATTCCTGAATCCGCAGCCAGACAATAAAGTTAAATTATGGGTACATGAAGACACCAACAATGATATTAACAACAATCACAATCTATATCTGTGGAATAAAGCTGACAAATCAGTGCACTCTCAACAATTTGAGCAAGAAGTGCCAATGACAGACTGGAAGCAATCCTGGAAGTATACAAAGCAAAGGAAACAATCTAATGGTGCAAGAAATGGGTCAAAGCATGCAGGCAATGGCAAACTAAACACGCACCTGGAATCCCACTGCCACAATGAAGAAAGGTCATCATTTGAGTGGAATGACTCCTGGATGTCAGTCAAGCCACTTAAAGAAGAATACAGTAAATTCACATGTGAATCTGTGCATAAGACCCAAAACATTAAAGAAAATGTGAATGAGTTTGACATTCTATGGGCTGAATCTTGGAAGCATTTTAAGAAACAACTCCACAGCAATTCAAAATCAGCATCAATATCTCTTCAGTCTGGTTGGAGACTCTTGGAGGCTTTTTAAACCAAACTCTCAAATGCAACAAGTGAAGATTTCAAATCTCTCTGAGCCCCAAGCTACTTTACCACTTGATCCTAGAATCTACCAACCAATAGTGAATATTTCAAGAGAAGAAAAATACAAAATGTTGTGGAGTTTCCAGTTACAAGCAGAGAATGTGCTTCCATCTGTCTGGCAACAATCATGGGTCACAATAAAAAAACTTTCAGAGTACAAAGAACAACCAATGCAGAATCTGAGAGAATATGAATCAAAGCTACAAATGGGAAGAAAACAGGAGCTGAAGCAAGCAGGGTTTAAAGACTTGCAGGCATTGAAGGCAACTTGAAGTTATTCCAAAAATGCATAAACCTGCAAAGATGCTTGAACACAAGGACAAGGAAACATCCATTTCTATTTGGACAGATTCCTGGAAGTCACTGAAACATCAACTCAGACATGATAGGGCCAGGAGCAGATGCCAAAACATGCCCCTTACTGTGCAAACTGCCACAGCACAACCTTCTCTGAATGAGTGGGTTAATTCATGGAGGTCCACAACCCTACATGTTAACCAGAAAACCGATCTCTGGCAACAAGGGTTGCCTGCTTATACCCAAACTAGACCATTCAGACGAGTTCAAGAAAATGAGCAGCTGAGTGACAGAGCCCCTCGCAATGGACCTTCAGGGCCTTGTGGATGAAGTGAGTCTTGGAGATCCACAAGACCACAACATCATCTGGAAAGAGAAGGTACACACCCATTCACCCAGCCTGTAGAAACCCACATACAGACCATGAGATCTCATGAAGACTGGGAACAGTCTTGGCAATTTTCAGCTAACCAGTTTGATCATGACAGACCTGCTGTGACAGAATGGGAAGATTCCTGGAGGTTCTGCAGTTTCTGTCATGAGAACTGGGCGAGACACCAACCTAACTGTTATGAGCCACTAGTATTCAAAGCTGGAAATGGGCTTCATTGTGTGTCATGTAATTTAAGTACATCATTTGTACTTACCATTAAGGAACCATTTCCCTTACAAGAGTGGAATGAATCATGGAAGACACAGAGGTCTGATGGGAAGGAACTGTGCAATTCTGAACTTCTATATCTCATTAAAAAGGAACTTCTGCAAGCCTGGGATAATTCCTGGATGTGTAGTATCATGTAGCTTTTCCAAAGTGAACCTACCTGCTCATCATGCATGCAGACTTACTCAATGGCTGATGTAGTGCAATATGAGAGTAAGTCTAAATGGGGTAGGTCATGGAAGATATCAAACCCTCAAACACCTCAAAACATTGCTTCATGGTTTCAAGCCAAGTCATCCCCATTCTCTGCACACCACATGGTTTTCTGCTCAAGAAACAAGTCCAAAAGATATCTACTTTCTAATCTTCACAAAGATTGTTCCAAACTGCAAAAATGGGGTAAATCCTGGAGGTTCATGAAGCTCAGTATTAAAACTGGGAGAAGCAACTGCAAACATGAAGACGAAACTGTAATAATGGTCAAGACAGAAAGGTAAAAAAAGATACTTGCGTTCTGAAATCGACCAAACAGCAGTGCAAGTAAAGCGATGGACTGATGCATGTAAAATAGCAAAGAGTCAGCCACATCCAAAACGTAATGCTGGGTACAAAGTCAGCCAAGGAAAAGGTGAAGGCAATGGATTAAAGTTTGCTGAATGGGCTGAATCATGGAAATTCACAAATGATTAATTAAGTGATGTGGGAGTAAAAATGTCAATATCTCTTAGTGAATGGGAGGAATCCTGGAAGTCCCTACTAACCCCTTATCCACCAATGAATGCTCAAAAGAAGAGTAAAGGACGGTCTTAATTTGTGCAGGGAGAAAACATGGTTTGGCTAATTTTAGGATACAGTAGTGAAATTGGAGGAAGTGGTAAGTATGACCTTACAGACACAAGCAAGTGAAAACTTATGGAGTGGACAAGATTTTAGAGACATTGGTGAAATATAATTAAGTATATAATAATAGCTCCCAATATATCTACACATTCTAACTAACTTGACATGGAAAGAAAGAGATGGAGACAGATTACGAGGTGACGGGAGATATTTGGTTTATTTATTGCGTCTCTCTCTCTCTCTCTCTCTCTCTCTCTCACACACACACACACACACACACACACACACACACACTTTATCACACTCTCCATGCATCATCCAGATTCCAACCTCTCAGCAGCATCTCCTATGTCCCTCTGCTGGAACATTTAAACAGGTTGAACAGTAGAGTGTTATTTTTCATCATCGAATTACCTAAATGCATCCTGTTTTCACGTCATTAATACTGTAACCCTAATCTAACTGAAAAGACCAGCCTTACCTCTGACTGGTTTCATTTTTTTTTTTTTTTTACACATTTTTCGGTACATTTAATGCTGCAGATTGTTTGTTCCTATTATCACTTTAATTTCACTCAAAAAAAGTACAGTGAACCATGGACTCAAGCACTATAATAAGAGTACCTGCTGTTTGCAACATTCCACCCCTTCCTAATACCATGATGTTTATCTTACATTTTCTAAGAAAGGTGGAATGACAATATGAACAAACATCACATTAAACCTAAAGGTTCCATCTTCATATCAACCCATGCATTCATTTAATGCTCTTTTTAAAACGTTATTATTATTATTTTTAAAACTAATATCAAAGCTCCTACAGATGTGTTTTCCTAATCCAGACCTCATGACCACTGATGGCTTTTGTGATTTGCATAATGCTCGTCACCTGCAGGTCAGAGTATAATTTTTATTCCTGGTTCACTGCGGATGAGGATTGAGGCTAATCATACTAATGAAAAATAAAATGAGCAATCCAGGGTGTTATATTTCCCGTTATTATTTTGTAGCCCATCTGCTGATATGCACAATTTGTCAGCCGCCCTTTACCCTGTACGTGAAAAGAGCACACACACTAGCGCATCAGTATTAGAGATTGTATTAGTGCAAAGCAGGACTAGAAGTAGGCTGGTACTCATATGAACACTTTTAAGTACCATACCTTTTTATTTTCCCCAGGAATCAGCTTTGACTCCTCCCGATGAAATCTGCTTGGTCGCACTTATCAACTACGTCAAATATCTTTATCAGGGGTATTTGTGAAGGTCCAGTTTCATAAAATTCCTAGTATAAGGGTCCAGATAAGCAAATAACATGACTGAATGATCACATCAGTTACTTTTTAATGTTTTACTATGCTATAAACAAGACTTATTTTATAGTGGTGCTTCAAGTTACCACATTTGACTAGTGTCAGAGACTCTGAACAGATGAGATACATCTGTTTTGTATTTGACGCAGGAAGAATAAACACATTCTTCTCTGTCCAATCATCTTTAAATGTCATCAGTTCACTAATCATGAAAAATCTACGAAGGTTTGGGTTTGTGAAATCTTCCCTTTCTGACCCATTGTCTCTAGCTTTGTAGCTAGTCTCTGCCTGATGGGCTACCTTCAGCTAAAGAATTTGCTTAAATGCATGTGACTGGATGAACCACAACAGTGAATCTGCTACAAAATCTGTCCTGGTTCATGTTTAAAAAACTAGAGTCGCAAAACTTAGTCTTTTCATATGTTTAATGGTTCTGCTATAGTATTTTTCCAAGTACTCACTTTGATCTGAGACATCTTTTGCTTTGTCCCCATATGGACCACGGTCCATTAGTAGCTACATCCAGCTGGCTGTCCTACCTTTCTCCTGTCCTGTCTCTTTTTCCTTAACTGTCCACTGCTGCACTGATGGCACTATAAGCCAAAAATTAGGATATTTTACTATATGTTTTACTATATATTTTGCTATATTTTTACTATATTTGCATGATTTGCATTTGTTGACTAATTAAACATTTTGTTCTTAATTTTGTACGAACACCTCACATCAAGCAAAATACAATAAGAATCCTGTGCTAATGTCTTGAACTTTTGTCCAGTATGTACCATTGTAATGAATCATCATTTCCAAGTAATGCAGAACTTGTAAGTGAGGAACAGTTTAAAGACAAAGATACATATTCTAGTTCTCTAAAGTGATTTACCACAGATTATGGCTATTTACTTTGTAAAACACCTCATGTCATCTTTTGAATACTAACATATTTATATTGTATATACTCATGCAGGATTCTAAAAACATATTGGAACTTATGTGCAGGTTATGATAAGGCAGGGGTGGCTGGTATAAATTTAGCTAGCCAAGCTAAGCATGTCATAAACATAAAAAGACATCAATATAATAATATGAGATTTCATTGCTGGCATCCACATCAGATTATTTGCTGTTAACACATATATTAAGGTGGACTATTTGGGATTTTTGTGGAAGCAAGCACAACAGCACCACCACTGGTCATAAGAAAAATACACAGAATGGTATGAAGAAGAGGCTGGGGCTGGTTTCTTTCTAGCCCAGACTGTAGACTCATGCAGTCGTGCCAAGTGATTACACAGAGTGTATATTTGATCTCCATATTGGCTGATATATTTCAGCCTGCAGATTAACAGATTAAAGTCTTTAGTTACTAGCACTTTTTTTATATTGCCTCAGTTATAAAAATAAGCAAAAGAAATTAAAAACTTTTTTACTCAGTTCATTTTTTCAGTGTCATATCAATCCACACACACACACACACACATCTATGAATGCACGTGCACACACACACACACACACACACATTTTTATGTATTTTATTGGCTTTTATTTAATCTATGTATCTAATTTTTTAGACTGCTAGTCTCATAATTAATTATAAGAATGTGTAATTTTCATGACAGGGAACTAAAAATGCTTCTCATGAAATACTGAGGTTTGAATAACTTTTCTGAAAAGATTAAAATCAGGCTAAGAACAAAACACATGTTTAGAAATCTGGTCACGTCCCTATGCCTATATAGGCCTTTGGGAGGGTTTGGGAGTGAAGACCGTAAGTTCAGGCACAATGGGGGAATTAATTCCCTTTTCAATTTTGTTTCAAAACAGTGGCAAAACAAATACAAAGTGTGTCAGTTCTTTGGAAAGGAGAGCTTCTGTAATGCCACAGAAATGCCAGCAGGTGCAAGCGGCTGATTTTTAAGGCTCAAGCATCTGCACAGAGGAACAGAGTTTCTATTTCCCAATGCAATGTTTCCTTTTTTTTTTTTTTCCCAAACTGCCTCATTCATATGCTGATGGTTTACTTTGCGTTTACCTGCCTTTGAACTGTATTTTTTAAAACCGTTATTTTATACCCCAGATCAATTTTATTCTCTATAACAGCAGCTCTGACAGTGTTGGCTGTGATTCATATCACAGGATCCAATACATTATTTTTTCTATAGTAACAACATACATAGGCACTTGCATGTCTAACACGTTATTTAACAAGGAAAAATTGATATGGTGAATTTTTTTGTAAGGAGATGTGTATGGAAGGAGTCTCCAGTGTCGGAGCTTTGTAACAAAAAAGTTTTCTGTCACAGGAAAGTCTTTAGGCCAGAGCTGTCTTGATTTTTTTGTTTCATATTCTTTTAAAAAGAGGAAAAAATTTGACTGATGAGGGAGCAACTGTTTATTGTCATGAATTCCCTGTCTCAGCATGTGGCTCAGTTCCCAACATCTTGTTCTTTGTTCTCCATGTGCTGTTGTTTGTTTTGCCAGGTGCCTTTGTTTTGGTTCTAGCTCCGTCTCCAGCCCTGTCCTGGCATTGGTTTGTTATCCGACTGTGTCCACCTGTTTTGTGTTTAGCCCTTAATTAGTTTGCCTGTTTATACCCTGAGTATCTTTTCAATGTCTTATTGTGCATTTCTGTATTATTAAGCTCTGAGCTATGTTTCCCTTATTTCCTAGTTTTGGCCCTCACCTGTTTCCCATGTTTTTCAATTATTTATATTCCTTGCATGCCTTTGTTGTGACCTCAGATCCACAGACTGAGATGGCCATTGCATAACATTTTTTTATTTTTTTGTTACTGAAGCCATTTCGATTTGGGTGTATGTTTGTAGTAATTATCTTGTTTAAAATCATCTATGGCCAAGTCATGACCTCTTGGCAGAGGCAACCAGGTTTTTGGTTAAAATATCCAGGTACTTCTATTCATGGATGACAATTTGTTTGGATCTATTTAAAATATTTTTTAGGGTGCCAATAGGTTTGTTACACATGTTTTTGAGAAAAAAAAATCTATTGTTATGAACTCCAACACAGAAGACAGAAGAAAGGTAACATTCAGACAAAAACCAGTGAATAAAAGAATTTCAGTAAGAGGGACTTCAACCTCCCACTCCTTTTATGTCAGTGCTCCTGTTTTCACTGAATTTGAACTAGTGATTCTTCTTATACGTGACACACCAGGCATAAAGCAAACCCCTCCAAGCCCCAGTGTGTGTGTATACACCACTCTCTGGACTGTGTGTGTGTGTATGTGTGTGTGTGTGTGGTCACAGGTAATGATGCAGCCACATTTCAGGGGCTGGTCTCTGGTGAAAGCGAACCCTGCTGACCCTCTCAGCTCTGATGGCCGGCCGTCTCTGAGCCTGCTGCCTGTAGAGCCTACATGCTTTTCTAACAGCCAATTTAAACTGGTCCCTGTCAGCAGCAGCAGCAGTCTCCCACTGTCGCAACGCAGAAAGGCAGATTTATAACACACAGGAGGCTGCAGAACCCTGAAAGCATAAAGTGTCACCCTGCTGTGGACTCAACAAGATTGCGTTGAAATATAATTATTATTAGATGACGAGAATTTAACAGCATTTTAGGGTGTAGTGATAAACAGTTGATTGTTCCTTTAATTATGCATGAAAACGTAATTTGAATTTGAAAGAAAGAAGGTTTTGTGTTTCAATTTCATTCAATATATCATAAGGAAAGGTACAATTATTATTAGCATTTATAGAACATACATATCAAGCACTGTTACCAATTTACAAAGAATTCAAACTTCAATCCTGGGAGGTGAAAAATAACTGTGCTGTGACAAAAACAAGAAATCGCACCTGTGTGTGTGCATGTGTGTGTGTGTGTGCTGTAAACAACACATGGTACTGCTTTGGCTGGAGCTGCAAACCCAATTTGGATTTAGTTCAAGCGCATGCACAGCATTTTATAATGACACTGGAACAATGGGTGAATTTCACACAGCTGATAATGGAAAGCTTCAGCAATTTGTGATCAAGAGAATAACTCACAGTCTAACATTTCATTAATATCATCCAAAAAAACTAAACCTTTCTTTTAAATTTAAGAATAATACTTGCTATTTGTGATTGAAAGCAAGTTCAAAGTTCTGTCTACAACAGCAACAACAACAACAACAACAACAATAATAATAATAATAATAATTCTAAAAATTTCTATAAAAAGCTTTACCTATACGTTTTACAAAGCACTAACACTGGAGACTCCTTCTATAAATGATATATAAACATTTCCTCACAGAAAAAAATTGTAATTTCATACAAAGAGTCCTCAAACAGTTGAAGGATGAAAAAGGAGAAAAGATGGTAAAACATGATAAAATGAATAGTTTAAGGCAAGCTCAGGTGTATTAAGTGGCTGAGAAACCCCTTTGGAAAACTGTGTTATGGAGTGCTTGTTTGTGTTTACGTGGGCCTCTTGTCAGTCATTTTATAGACACTCCCCAACACCCTTTCACCCCGCCCCCTCTCAGTCTGAAATCAGCCAGTGCCCAGCACAGCCAGATACTTTTACAATGGAAACTAAAACTAGAATGGATGCAGAATTAGCAATGCTGCAATATTTATAAAATTTTGAACTGTTTGACTGGCCTGCTTTACATAACAAATCGAGTCAATACACTGTTTACATTACAAAGAAAAACAGGACAGCAAGTGTACTCATGATCATTCTCCTAAATCAGCATGAGCCGAATGTTGCGTGTTTGTACTGTTATGGTGTTATAACTTGGCTTTCAAGCAGTTGAATAGCCAGGTGTGCTTGAAATTGATGTCATGGCAGTTCTTGCTAATGCTAACTCTAGTTAGAATATGATTGTTGTTCTGGGGCAGAAATAGGGAGGAGGTAGAGGTGTGGGCTCAAGGAGTAAAAATCATTGAAATCTTATTCAACTCCACCTATTTAACTGGTAGAGATCTGATCTTGACAAATTTTGACAAAGCGTCTGTTTTTAAGGCTTTACGGTACATGATCTTCAAAATAAAGACATAGTCTAGTATCAATTGACAATGTTGAAACAGTCCAGATGCATCAGTGGTTGCAGATGTCAGTCATGTGGAATCTGGAAAATGGACTTTAAATAAATAATAATGTACCTAAAGCCTGTTTGTATCAAGGCACATGTGGAAGACAGTAATCAATCCATGCACAGCCTGATGAAGTGCTCGGCACTGAATTATTCCTGATCATAGTGGAATAGTAAACACACTGACCTTACAACAGCATAACAAAAACAGCCCTACAGCGTGCATCCAACGCCATGCAAGAAATCCTGAAATCTTTTTGATACACCCAGAGAAAGATGTCAAACTAAACTAGTGCTGCGTAGATGAGAGCGCGGAAGACCTTAAATCTGAATCTTCATGAGGAAGAGATAACTCGTATAGCCACAGGCATTGTCCCACATATCTGTTATTATTATTACTACTACAAAAATAACAGATTTAAACAGCTGAACTAATAAATAATTTGTAAGAATAATTTTCAGCGGGTTTCTTCGGGCTCATATGAATGAGGTTGTTGAGAATGAGAATATTATCATAACTAAACTGAACCATAAAGATCCATAAATCCTCAGCTAATTCTCCAGCTAACGGTGGGCCTTCACAATATTTTCATTAGAAATGCATTAATATTTTAAAAAGCCATACTGGAAATGTGACATATGCTTTTATGAACTTTACTGCACTGTCTTTATATGAATGAGTGAATACACATATATATTTATATATATATATATATTTTTTTAAAAACAACAACTATACCTTGGAAGTTATTATTTTATCTTTACTAACAGCACATTCATAAAGGATGAGAAATCTTTTGTACTATGTCCAATTTATGTCCACTTCTACCTGTTGATAGGTGCATCTACTGTATTGACTGGACCATATGAAAATGCCACTGAACTGAAGTGCTGGTCCTCCTTTTGCTTTTCAAAATTAATATTTCAAAATTAATATAAAGTACCATTCCAATAACACTTCACTTACTGTATTTATGGCGCATATATGTCAGCCAGATGAAAGAATTTAATGCCCCTGAACTAAAGTAGTAATCCAAATCCCATTTATGATACAGTTATGAAACAGTATGTACAACTTTCTCAATGTGTCCTGAATATTGTGTTATAAATAATTTCAGTTAAAGAATAATAACTTGCAAGATTTGTATAAAAAAAATTACCAGGACGGCTTCAATCAGTCGACCCATCTGCTCCAATAAAACCTCAAACGTAACAAGTTATGAAATAAAGCCTTTTATGAATTCTCCAGCATTACTTTATAAGTAATATATAGTAGATTATAAAAGATTTATGCCGTGATTATAAGATTTATGAGTTATGTGTCATAAAGTTCAAATTTAAATAGTGTTATGGATTTTAACAAGAGAAATCAGCTAATGGATTTTAGAATAAATATAGGATGTGACAATAATATTTTTGTTATAATAATATCTGTTCTTGCGGTTTTATTTAAAAATCATTTAAAGTTAAATTTGTAGACACTTTTGTAAATAATCTACTTTTGCACGAGTTTATCCATCTCGTCCCATAAAAATCAGGCTATTACAATACTGCATTCTGCCCCATAATGTCCAAATACTGGAATGGTCAACATCAATGTATCCTGTACTTGGCGCAATCATGTGAAATCTGAAAAAGTGAATTATATTTTTTTATTACAGAATTATAACAAGGTCCTAATAAGCTGTTTTTTAAGCAGACATATGATAACGCAAGTAATAATGCATGCACAGCTTGCAACAGTTGCTATTAAATTATTTCTGATCAGGATCACACTGAAATAGTAAAACAATTGGATATAACTTATATCCAAGGACACCTATATCAGCATACTACTGATGACTTAAAGTGAGTGCGACTTCATTTGTCTTTTATGCAGTTTTATGGGGTTGTATTGGGTTTCGATGGGTTTTATTAGATTTCATTAGGCTTCATTGAGTTTTATGAGGTTTTTTTTGCGTTTTAATGAGTTTTATTGGGTTTCATTGGGTTGTATGGTGGTTTATTGGATTTCATTGGGTTTTACTGGATTTTTTGGGGGTTTTACAGTGTTTTATTGGGTTTCATTGGGTTTTATTGGATTACACTGGGTTTTATGGTGTTTTATTGAGTTTTATTGGATTTCATTGGGTTTTATGGTGTTTTATTGTGTTTCATTGAGTTTTATTGGATTTCATTTGGTTTTATGGTGTTTTATTGAGTTTTATTGGATTTCATTGGGTTTTATGGTGTTTTATTGTGTTTCATTGAGTTTTATTGGATTTCATTTGGTTTTATGGTGTTTTATTGAGTTTCATTGGGTTTTATTGGATTTCATTGGGTTTCGTTGGGTTTTATGGTATTTTATTGGGTATCATTGGGTTTTATTGGATTTCTTTGGGTTTTATGGTGTTTTATTGAGCTTCATTGGGTTTTATTGGATTTCATTGGGTTTTATAGTGTTTTATTGAGTTTCATTGGGTTTTATTGGATTTCATTGGGTTTTATAGTGTTTTATTGGGTATCATTGGGTTTCATGGTGTCTTATTGGGTATCATTACGTTTTAGTAGATTTGTATCATTAGGATTTATTAGGTTTCATTGGATTGCACTGGGTTTCATTGGGATTTATTCCATTTTATTTATTTTATTTTATTTTTTACTCCATTTCCACTTTATTTATAGTTTTATTGGGTTCTGTGGGGTTTTACTGAGTTTCATTTATTTTCATTGGGCTTCACTGGATTTTATTGGAGTTTATTGGGTTTTATTTGGATTTTACTGGGTTTCATTAATCCATAAATCCATGCATAAATATGTTAATGTTTTGGAACATGAAATCACACATATAAAAAGAAACTGACTTGAGACTTTAAGATTGCAGTATCCACAGTATCATCTAACGAAGGATAAACATAAGGGGATTCCACAATCATCCATCTGTGGTAGACGTTTATCAAACGTGGACTAGAGGAGAAAGAACACAGCTTCTGCATGTCATGAAACAGTAGCAGAGCAAGAAATAAACAACAAGTAACTGGTGGAAAAGGGAAGCAATGATTCGGAGGATTCATTTCACATTTTTTATAAATAGGGGTTTGATCATGTAAATGATATCTGTGAAATAAAAACATCATGGTGTCATGTCTACAAAAAATATTAAGAATTAAGGTGATGCAACTTTTAAAAATGGCCATTACCCATTTATTTGTACATATAACAAATTCAGGATCCCACACCTGCTACAGTATGAAATTTAAATCTAATTACATCTCTCCTACTTGTTAAAATGCTTGAATTTTGCAGATCAGCTTACTCTTAAGTTATGTTGAATTTTTGAAGCTAGCATCTGAATTTTAGCCAAACGCCCACTGGCCTGTTCTCAGTATCAAAAAAATCGGAAACCAGAAAATTCTCTTAGGGACCACAGATATACCTACAGCTTATATTTTCTTACTCAACCACAGCAGCCTTCAGTTTATTGCAGGTTTTTTTTTTTGTGATTATTCATAGCCAATGGCTTTGGCTTTCATATTCTCCTGTAGTCAGATCTGACTGTTGAGTGGTATCAGCATGTCAGCATGACTCATTAAAGTAAAACAGTAAAATCCCTGCAGACCACAAAATTAAAACATTAACCTTGAGAGAAACTGAAATGTAGCTTTTTGTGTTCTGCTCTGGATGTACTACAAACAGAAAGGGAACACACGGGGTATATTAGTGAGGAGGAAATTAATGCAGCAAAATACAGTTCAATAAGCACTTTGCTTTTTTGGCAAGTTCAATAAACATTGTTTAATGTTGGGCTTTGGGGATATGAATAAAAAACAGAGATTAATTTGTTGGTGAAAGCATCAGACATCAGAGTGAAAAAAAAAACACTTTCATACTGTGCAAATAATGGAAGTGGTAATCAAATACTTCATCGAAAAAACTGCTATAAAAAAGCAAAAGCTTGTAGTATTGTACAGTATATACTACCTCATATTTAAACAAATGGTTTCATGTTTGCAATTTCAGCACAGAGACATAAATGCTGTCATTAAAATCAACAATTTCATAAATTCATTCACCAACTAGTGTTTAACGTTTAATATGTGAGAGGCAAAAGTAAAAGAAAAATCTGGTTGTATATAAGAGTTGCTCTTACCCCCCCCCCCCCCTTTTTTTTTTTTATATGCTTAAACAGTATGCTGTTGAAATTCAGGACCATGTTCTTAACATGTAGCTATCTGGAACATTTCTATTGTAAGAACAAAAATGGTAATAGCATTTAAAAGGTACATTTTAAAGGTTGGAGGAGAAGATGGTTGATGGGAAACAGAAAGCAGAGAGATTGTGCATGCAGCGCCATCTCAGTAATGCACTCAAGCTTACAGCTGCTTCCTCCCGGAGACGCCACATTTAATTTTCAAGTACATCGAGAACTGAGGAGGAAACATCAAAAAAAAAAAGACTGCTGACGATGGCATAAAAGGGAACTTGAAGGACAGAAAGGTAATCCTGGAAAAATTTAGACAGCTGTGTATGGAAGACAGTTGTGGCCTAATGGTTATAGAGTCGGCCTTGTAACCTGAAGGTCATGGGTTCAAGTCTCTAGTCCGGCAGGGATTGTAGGTGGGGGGAGTGAATGACCAGCGCCTTCCACCTTCAATACCATGACTGAGGTGAGACCCTTGAGCAAGGCACCGAACCCCCAACTGCTCCCCGGGCGCTGTGGCAACATAGGCTACCCACTGCTCCGTGTGTGTGTTCACTACTGTGTGTGTGCACTTGGATGGGTTAAATGCAGTGCACAAAAAAAAAAGTGTGTTCCCAAGACAAATTTTTAATTTATTTTTGTTTTGTTTTGTGGAACAGCAAAAGCAGTCCAACATTATTTCCAGTATCAGTTTCACAATGCTCCTTCTCACAAACCTTCTCTACTGTTAAGGTGAGCTAAAATGGTAATATCTTGAATAAAATGTCAGGAGCTAATGAGCTAATAGTTACCTTGTTGTACATACCTTTAACAGCAGTTAAAGAAATCTAACTGCTAAGAATAAGGGCTGTATCTAATGATTATTTTGATAATCCAATAATCTATTGATGCTTATTTTTTAAAATATATTAA
Source organism: Pangasius djambal (assembly GCA_022985145.1). NCBI lineage: Eukaryota > Metazoa > Chordata > Actinopteri > Siluriformes > Pangasiidae > Pangasius > Pangasius djambal. The sequence goes on from CM040991.1 coordinate 4,895,273, forward strand.
ATATTTCTTAAATATCGACTGTTAAACAGTCAACTAATATTACTACAGAACTGTTAACTAGGCTTTATTGAATAACAGCCTTTTACTGCAATGCAACATTGCTGACATTTACCAGATAATCTGTCACAGCATGAGAATAAATGAGAAGCCCAAATGAACTAAAGATGACAGTATTCTCTATATTTTTATATTAGATTTTGCAACTACACTCCTGGGAAACACAATGAGCCAAGCCTGAAATGGCAAATATTAAGCATTTATTAAGCATGGTCTTAACAACAAATCATTGGTCAGAAAATTAGCAAGAATGAAACTCTTTTTTGGGATTTCATGTGAACCGAAAGCAGGATGATGACGTCATGCCTTGACACAGAAAACATTAAAAATATACAGTACATTGTGTATGTTTAGGAAAATATGTTTAGCATTTTTCAACACTACTGAGTCGGAAAAAAATAGCTTAACGTCTTACAAGCTAATGAGTCATATACTAAAGCTTCATTACTCGCTCCCCAATGCTGCATAATTCACACACTTCATAAGTTTTGAGACTAGAAAATGCTTGTTTTGTTTTCAACGAATTCGAGTTATCATATAAATGAACAAACTTTGGCCAAAGTGTAATGAGATAGTGTTTTCTGACAGGGCAGGAAAGAGAGATACCGTATATATATATATATATATATATATATATATATATATATATATATATATATAGCTGTAAATGAAGATAAACTTGGACAATTCAATACGCAGCAGCTAATATGCAAGATTCAAATATATTGGTATAGTGCTTCCACTGTTTCTCATATTGGTCACAAATTACTGATTCAAAATAGAAATTATTTACATGAAAACACAAATTATGTCATGAGAGCAACACAGTAATATAATATAAAGAGCTCCTATACTTTAGAGCACCGTTTTCTTTCCTGTAACATGAGCCGCCATTTTAAACAAATTAGCTGCTATTTCCATCTAATCTGTTTTTTTTTGCTTCAGAAAACAGTCGATAATGAAATTCGTTGCTATTTTTTAATTATCGTATTTTGTTGATTAATGGCTAAAAATTTGCACATTATGCCAGTTTTAACTGCAGTGTGCGCCTCTAGCTAATAGCTAGTACTCATAAGAGGAGTTTTTTCTTAGCAGTAAAGTGGCAAAATGTACCTTTTTTTTATGCTTTTGTGTCTCATACATGTGTTGCACTCCCTGTGGTATAAAATGCTATTTGTGCTAACTTTTACACATTTTCATTCTGGCGAACCTCAATGTTAGAAAAAGAAAGGGATTTTTTTTTCCTGCTATAAAATTTCTACTGGAAACAAAACAAAACAAAACAAAACAAAATATAATCTTTCAGCTTTCCCTAGTGGAGGTTGTAAACTAGCATGAAGTGTTAATATTCAGGATTACGACAAACTTTGTGAGATTGGGTTGTGAATTAATTGACAGGAAATTGGATTGCCTAAGTCTTTTGTTATCTGTAAATGTTATCTTTTATGTTTTATCTTGGGCAAGAATGGGTTGGATTTGTGATTTGACCACAAATCTCATGGTCAAATCAATATTTTTCTGTTTAAATCTCTGTAAATAAAAAAAGTACTGGCTGAAAGTGCTGATTTATGAACCTGTTTACTGTGAATGTTGTTTTGTCCGTTATTGGAAACAGAAAGGCTAAAATGCCAGCTTTTATAAAGCTAACTCACACTTCCTGTCTGCAAAATGCAACTATATTCCTAACATACTGAATCACAACATGTATTCATTGCCAGACACTTAATGCATGATATTTCAGAGCCAAACACTGCCACACGCTTCGACTGACTAGTGTCTCTGCTGGAATAATTATTATTAAGTTTTTATCATACTTTGCCAATTTATGGTGGAAAGGCCCTCATCAAATTGTGAAATAAACTGAAATAACTGTCATTATGTTCAGACAGATGACACACCCAGATGTGTTAAACATCGCTTGCAAATGGCTGCTTGTTGTATTTCCTAGCCATAGCGCACCTTTCTCAAGTGACACACTTATCATGAATAAAATGATCTTTCAATTATTGGAATGAAACACCTGTGTTAATCCTGATGCTTGATATAAAGCAATATTTATCTCTTCATTGCAACGCACGTTGTAACACTAACCATGCTGGATTTTTCTCCATTTTTTTGGAATATGCAGATTTTGCACCATATGAATAGCTTGCTAACGAGGGTAATTAGCCATCAGATTTCCGTGCCAGAGTCACAATCTTTAGCTAATACAATTAGGCAAATAAGAAGAAATGGGTTGTCAATGACAGCTCATGTTAATTACAAAAATTTTAATGAATGTCAGACATTTTTGAAAGGAAAAAAACTTAAAACGCCATTGACAGCCTGTTTCTTCTTATATGCTTGGCAATTAGCTTTTTTTTTCTTTCTCATTTTAGCTTTGCCTCAGTCTAGCCAAAGCTGCTGTGCATCTGCATAATCATCCATTTCACGTTTCAGTTTTATAACTTTTCCAAACCAAATCCTTTGCTTATGAGCAAATACTGCCCAGTTCCTTAACACTTAACCCAGATGATGAACAGTAGCACACAAATTACTTTCCATCTCTTTATTTATTCCTTTCCTGTTCACTTTCCTGTGATCTGGATTTTTTTAGTCTCGGAAATGCAGAGCCTTCATAGTCTTTGTTGTCTTTTCTTAACAGAATGAGGCTTTGGACCTCAATACATACTGTATGGTATAAGTAAGGATTAAACCATGACGGGGAGTGCTGTGATAGGAAAATAATCAACGATGGGACGCATTCTGAGGCAAATCAGAATTACCTAACAACACATTTATAAAAATCCACTTCTTAGACCTAGATTATGTGGAGCATCCACTGTACCACAATTCCCTGTGTAAGTCGTTAGTATGAAAATGATAACTTATTAAAATGAACACATTTTAATGGTTTACAGTTAAAGATTTAATGCTGTGGAACATCCGCGAGACAAGTTAGTTCCTGTTATCACTTACGTTATAGCCACGATAAACAGTTATTTCCTCACCAGCATCTCCTTCTGTCTTTCTCTTTCTCTCTGTCTCTCTCTCTCTCTCTCTCTTCTCTGTCCTGAAGACTTTTGTATGCAAAGCACTGTGGCTGTTAAAAAGCACTGACACCTGAGACTCCTCCCATAAATGTTAAATAAATGTCTCCTAACAACAAAGTTCAACAATTATACAATTTAATTTGTTACGCAACACGTTTTTAACAATCTGTTTACTATTAGTCTTAGTCTTCTGTTTATTATTATTATTATTATTATTATTATTATTATTATTATTATTATTATTTTGACAGTGGAGTGGCTGGACACTTTACCTCCCAAGGTGCCCTCATGTCTATGTTACCTTCTGGCTCTCCCTGTTAGTCATGTTGTCAGAGCTAGTCTTGCCGGAGTCCCTGCTTGCACTCTGCACACAATGTACATTGTCCTTAACCATTACATGACAATAAGCATACATAATAATCTGTGCTTCTCTCTCTCTCTCTCTCTCTCTCTCTCTCTGTCAAGCTACACATGCTACTCCTGAGATATCAGTGATCCTGACTCCTTGTGCTCTCCGGACCTGCCTGATCCAGCCTGATGCCCTACTTCTGGTTGGAGTTCTCATCACTTGGAAACCACTCACTGCTGCTGAGGATGGCCCCACACGATCAGACTAAAGATACATGAGATTACTGTGGATGGTACCACTTAGAAACCATAAAGATGGCTTTGGACTGCAGTTGATACAAACAGTTTTGCAACGACAGCTTTAGGACTGCTTTTTTTTAGCACGAACAGTTTTGCACTCAAGTCTCCATCAGTGAACAGTTAAAAACAGACTTCATATGAAAACTATAATGAATTTCCTGGTTAAACAATTGCCCTTTTTAACCATATAGCACACAGTAATAGAAGGGATTTATTTATACTCGCACTATCCGGTGTCAGCCAGATGAGGCTGGATTCCCTTTTGAGTCTGGTTCCTCTCAAGGTTTCTTCCTCACATCGTCTCAGGGAGATTTTCCTTACCACTGTCACCTCTGGTTGCTCATCAGGGATAAATTTAGAAATTAAAAATTTATATCCTGAGTTTATATATTTCTGTAAAGCTGCTTTGTGATAATGTGCATTGTTAAAAGTGCTATACAAATAAAATTGAATTGAATTGGATATTAGTCTTAGATTATTAGCATCTGCCATACAAATCGCTGTGAATTAACTGTTACTGCAGAAAAAATGTTAGAGTAGAACAACAGAAACAAGAGTTCTGTTATACAAAAATAATGCAATAAAACCTTCTGACCAATCAGATTTGAGAATTCAGCTGCGCTGTGGTATAAACAAAAAGTAATCAACACCTGGTGACCAATCACAATAAAAAGAAAACAGCACTACACCTCTTTTAAGTGACTCTACATGTCTTTGGCTCTTACAGTTTAGGCTTCCATTAGTGTTTAAGCTTTTGACATCATTTCGCTTATCAAACTTTCCCCAATTTTCATGAGTGCATTACAAAATAAAGAGTCGTTAGTCGTAATCTTGTTTCCAAACAAATTTTCACATAGAAGGTTGGAGTACAGTGGCAACTTGATCAACAAAATACAACCGCCTTGCAGTCGGAGTCTAGGCTACTCATTTTAAATCTGATCATCTTTGAAAATCAAACCAAAGAATGGGTATATGTGAATCGAGAAATGTTTATTTTTAAATGTTTAGTGAATTGAGAGTTGTTAAAAATCTAATCTAATGTGAAAAGGCCAAAAATCTTTATCACTCCAATTAGATACACGACATATATATATTTTTAACATACTGTACAGCATTTTATTTTACAGCTAATATAGGTTTATTGGATGGATGTTGGCACTGATGGGAATAACATCTATATTATTCAATAAATGCAATTAAAACATGTTCGGTAGAATAGTGCATCAGTAGTGTAGCTATTGCAGAACACCAGTGACCTGAGCTCGATCCCGAGCTTGGAGTTCGATTTTATTCAATATATTGAAAATACCTGATCAAATCAAGTTGAATGTATGAAAAAAAAATTTTTTTCCCCAGGGCATTGGGTTTTTTTTCCCTCCATGGCATTAACAGGGCAGGGCATCTGAGACTGACCACTTTATACATTTAGCTTTCTTTCTACAGTATTATGTTCTTTAGTCTTTGACAACAGCAGCGATTAAACTCTAAAAAACATAAGAAACTCCAGGTGTTTGAAAACTTTTGACTGGCAGTGTAGCTCATCAGAAAGGGCTAGTTGCTTGCTCAGCTAAATGTGGACACGCTTCCTGACGACGTTCTCATTTTTGAGGGCCTCCAGCCTGAGGCCAGTGATGTGTTATATAAAGCTTTTGAAAGCTGGAGAAACAAGAAGCTAGAACTTTCCAGTGTCTAAGTTCCTTGTACATACAAATTTCTAATAGTACAATATTTCAACATCTTCAGAAGCACTTTGCACAGCTGATTAAGGACTCTCTCTCTCTCTCTCTCTCTCTCTCTCTCTCTCTATATATATATATATATATATATATATATATATATATATATATATATATATATAAAAGCAAGTATGAAACAAATGCACTCCTGAGACCTCCTGTGCCTCCAACGGGGAAATTCACTTATATAGACAGGTAAAATCATGATAATGGTTAAAATGTTTGATGTAGAATTCAAACTAACACATGCCTGGGTGTAAAAAAATTTCCAAAAATATCTTCTGGTATTTTTTTTCTTAAAAGATTACTCATTATTTGGTTATCTGCCACACCCGAAGCAGCCCATCAAGGGTCTGATAACAAGCTCAGAAATGGAACCAGGATTGACAGAGCTGGGAGAGATCGACAGTATTTGTTTAATTCTTGCTAATTTCCTGACCAATGATTTGGTGTAACTAAAACTGTCAACGTAGAATTACCCTAACATAATATTCTTACAAGCTACTGCAACCATTAAAAGTGTTTACAGCCCTTATGGGGATAAGTAGTTTTTACGTATTTACATTTAGCAAGCTAGCAAAGAGCACCCCAAGAATTGTCACTAACTAGGGGATGAACAGGAGAAAAGTTTGAGAAGTAAACTCCACCCACTGGATGTTTGAACCACTGAATTTCTTGCTGTCTCCAATGTAAAGCTGCCCTGAGGACCATTTTTAGCAATTCTGCATGTATATACACACACACACACACACACACACACATATATATATATATATATATATATATATTTTCTTGGTGTTTGTTCTTCAGGTATTAGCTACATAAGGAATAAAACACTTCAGGGTGTGTCGTTTTAGAAAGAAAGAAAGAAAGAAAGAACTTGACGTGACGCTATTACCACCCCTACGCTGCAATAACAGCATGTCTAATGTGTTTTATAGTTGATGGTTACAATTTTTTATTTATTATTGAACAACAGGTCATACTTTTTATCCATTTATAGTCACATTTAATGTTGTGGAACGCCCGCAAGACAAGCTCCTAGTATCACTTACGTTTTAGCAGTTATATATATTCATTTTGTCACCTCTCTTTTTTTCTCTCTCTCTTTTTAACACAGTTTGGGATGTTACCAAGAAGTCAGAAAGCACAACGTCCATTATGTTGAAGATGGAAAATTTACTGACTACTGAAAAATGGAGACTTCTTCCATAAATGTTAATGAAACATCTCTACAGAAAGCTTCACCATATCAATGATTGTATCGTTTTATTTGTTGAATAAAGAACATGTTTTATTAGTCTTAGCTGACGTGAAAATACAATACGCACACTAGCATGACGCCAGTGTGCTGACGTGTGCACTTTGACAGCAAGCTTTGGCCTGTTCACTCCTCATCAGGTGTATCAGTGCCACTGATATGTGTCTTTTCTGTACACTTGTCACATTTTATGCACATCCATCTAAATCTAAATCTACACAGTGCACCACTTAGAGACAGGGCTTAATGCTGTCTGTAGCCTGGCATTGGCTGGTCTTTTTTTTTAGCTGTCACTCAGAATAGCTATAAAAATGACAGCAGAAAGAAGTGGAAGAACCTGACAAGTAGAAATGGTCATAGATAAAGATATTGCAGGAAAAATAGGGTGACACTGAGACATTGGGATATAAGGGGGGCATGCTGTGTGCACCATCTGGCTGCCATTTGTCTGTTTTTTTCTTCTTCTTTTTTTTTCTTTCTGCATTTGTCACTAAAGGGAGCAAATGCTGGGTTGGTCCATGCTCAATGCATCTCTGTCAGCATGTCCAAGTGATTACAGGTCATTATGTGCGGAGACGGACAGTCAGGGAAAGCAAAGTGGCTCAATCTTGCCAGTTCAATGCATCAAAAGGAAGAAGGGTGACATTAAAGCAAATGGATTTATAGATGCACTTATTCATGGATTTTCTATGGATCATGTTGTGCATGTGTCACATGTAGATCCAATACTGAATTTATTTATGTTTGCTGTTTTCATTTGCCACACATGAATGAATAAAATGGGTCTTGAAGGCTAGTTATACATAAATAGTAAGGGTGTGTCTGTATCTATATCTGTATCTGTATTTGTTTAGTTTTGCAAATATTCATATCTGTCTTCATATTTGGTTTAAACCAGAAGTGGGCGTGGTCTGAACAAGAAGTTTTTTTGTTCATGTTTGTTTGTTTGTTTATTTGTTTTTCACATGGAGCCTATCACTGGAAAAATAGCCATTTTCATTCACAAATTATAACAACAAAACAATAACAATAGCAATTTGCAGAATATAATTATTCGAATCCTGAACCAGACAACCCAGTGTTCTGGAAAGCTTTCTATCTTCTATCTAATGTGCCTGAATATCCAAGTTCACTAGGTTTCAAAACAACAACGTCTTTCTCAAATCAAAAGGCTGCTGTTTACTGTTGACAGCAATAGCCATCGAATAACATCCGATCAATTTTACATCAGTTTTTGGGTTTGTTGCATTCAAGAAAGATCAGAAAAGTTAGCTAAAAAGACACACGCTCTGAGATTCTACTATGAAACTGTGACGTGGCGGTGGTGAGAGTCAAAAGAAGTCCTTAAAGCGTCGTTGTATGATTTTCTGGGAAGGTTTTCTTTTAATAATGATGCCGAATGTTCATTTAAGAATGACGAGAAACACATGCAATTAACGTTGTTGTTGTTCCTCTTTCGGCTGCTCCCTTTAGGGGACACCACAGCACATCATTGTCCACTGTGGTTTGGCAGAGTTTTTATACCGGATGCTCTTCCTGACGCAACCCTCCTCAATTTTTATCCGGGCTTGGGACCGGTACCAAGACCACGCTGTTGCACGCAACCCCAGTGGCTGGGGTTGATTCCCTGGACGGGAATCGAACATGGGCTGCAGCGGTGAGAGCGCTGTGGCATAACCACTACTCCTCCAGGGACCCGAACATATAGAATATAGAATAATAATATTTTTAAAATTAAATAAATTGTATGTTTATTTTTTGAGACCCCAGCAGAGATATGCTGCCTTGTGCACAGCTTGTAGCCTACATGGTGCTGCGGCTCTATAACTAAATCAGAAATGCGTGCGCACCACTGTTAACTTGTTTCCCTGAGAAAAATGCGAGTCTCTTGTCCAATGCCTGAACTTTTTGGGCTAGTTTAAATTCTTTTTGTGTAGTTTCCGAGTTGTAGTTATGGTTGGAATTTTGGACATGCCTTTCAAGCGCATATGCGCACCCTTCAAGCACCTCATGAAAGTAAAAACCTTGCATTTGCACGACTTTTGTTTCATCCTCTAGGATCCCAGTCCCAATGCACACACCCGGTCTCAGTGTGAAGCTTAATTAAAAAAAAAAAAATAAATAAAAAAATAAAAAATAGTGCACCTTCTATTTGTATGGAATCACAATAAATTATGTATTCATTAACCTTTTGACTGTGCTTAGAGTTCTGTGCAATTTGGCATTATTTCTTTGTAAGAATTTATAATCAAGCTCTAATAATCCCCCATAAAGCTCCGATTAAGGACCATAATTACCATAATTACACCACTGTCCTGACCAAAAATGGCCTGTGCATAATTATCATGAACAGTAAAAAATTATGAACACTTAAAAGGTAACTGGGGGCTTCATGAAAATTACAATTCCAGGAATGCTCATGTATTATCTCATCATTTATTACTAATTATTAGGAAAAATAACTGCATTTTACCAGTACAAAGCGAACACAGACTTCCTCACTATTCAGGAACTTGTGGATGAATAGTGACCGTTATGTTCTAACATATTTTTAAGTCATGAAGGAATTCTCAAATCTGATTTAATTCAAATCACAGGTTTAGATGAAATACTAATACGTGATTATTTTGTATACTAACAACTCATTCACAAGGACTTGTATGACGGACGCTCTACATAATCTAAGACTAATAATAAAAAAAAATGTATTGTTATTTGACACAGAAAAATGTATAATCATTGACCTGATGAAGGTTTTTTTTGTTTTTGTAAAGAGACGTTTTTTTAAGTATTCATGGAAGGAGTCGCCAGTGTCAGCGTTTTGTAACAGGCAGTAAGTTTTCTCCCACGGGATAGAGGAGATTCTCAGCAATGTCACAAGCTGCCTTTTTTCTTCGTCCTATTAACGCTGAGAGAGAAAAAGACAGGGTGATGATGCATGACTGTTTACAGCTACTATAACATAAGTGATAACAGGAACGATCTAGTTTCACAGACATACAACAACATAAAACATAATTCTAAAAAATGTTAGTGTTGGCACATTGCTCTGGTACATGAGGAGAAACAAACACCACTGTTATTGGAAACTAATCAACTTCAGGATGGTGTCAGCCTGGTGTCACATGACATCATTGATTATTTTTCTACAACAGCACGCCATGTTGTGTTTCTCTCCTTATATTTTTTTCCTTATCTGCTTTATGGTATTGACACGTTTCAGGTTTAGTCACCAAACTACCTATAATACAAGCAATAATTCACGACATCTCAGAATATAACAGTCCATGCTTTTTAAAGGACTAGACAATTGGGTTTAACAGTGTGGTCATTTTCTCCAGTACCCCAGAGAACACAATCACAGATTGAAGACAGAATCGACTTCCTGGGCTGTTGATTAAAAGAATATTCAGGCCTTCTGTGTGAGATGAATCTTTGATGGCTCTTGACCTTGGGTGATATGTTTTGAGGAGAGAGACTCTTGAGACTTGAGATTTCTACACCCTGGAAACATAAAAGACAGTTTCAGCAATCTAATAGCACATTCTTGCCAACTCACATTTTCCCTGTACAAAGTGTATAAATATTGCTGCTTGTTAATACATATATATTTATTTCTCAGTACTACTAGTATGATTATTAGGGGGATGATGGTATACCATAATACATGTGTCTATAATAGAATATTATGCTACAATATTAATATTATATATTCACCTTCAGAATTTTTGGTACCCTTTTGGCAAAAATGATTGGGTAACCCTTTCTATGAGAATCATACACATAATGAACTATGAACATATTCATATCATTTTATAATGCATTCGTAAGGCACTATACACATTGTTAGACTTGCAAAAAATCATTGTACTTAATAACTAATTATGCAATGAGCAATACTTCGCGCCAGTAGAGTGTTTGTTTGTTTGTGTGTGTGTGTGTGTGCTTATATAGTGTGGGTGTGTATGTGAGTGATTCAGTCCAGGTGCGTGCAATCATTAATTGGGTGGAAGTGAATGTGTCAGTGAGTGTGTAGGCTGGGTGTTGTAGTCCGGAGCGGCCATGTTTGTAGCCCGCAAAGCAGTCTGGGAAGTTGAGTCGGTGATTCCGGCATGGACATGACACACCTTTGTAAATCATTTTTACAGTTCTGGGATTTCAGTGTTGGAAAGTAGTTCAAAACACAACTTTCTAGACAGGTGGCACCCCAGCTGAAAAAAATAAGGGGAAATGAGTTTATGAGTGACTTGAATTTTATATAACAAAGACAATTTTCCTTTAAAATAATAGTGTTGTCTTGTCTTTCATCACCGTTGCAGAGCAATATAAAACCCATCACATATATTTCAATGGCTCACCATACCATTATTTTTTTGTCTGTTCTGCCCCTAAAGCTCAATATTGTCTTAGACAATTACACAGACAGTAACCCTTTTTCTTGTCACACACTGATTTTTTTCCTTTCCTATAATAATGTTCAGCGTAATAGGTAGCAGTGCATCATTTAACTCCTCATTCTCTTTCAAATGACCGCTTTCCCTATGACTAATATTCTCAACCAAGCAAAAGTTGGAAAAATAATTGGATTTGCAGGCGATGAAAAAAAAAAACATACGAAAACATGAATAATTCCTTTAGCAGACGCATTAGGTTAATAGAGATGAGACCAGTGAATCTCACGCCAGTGTACGTCTCTAATTCCGAATGCAATATTTTCTGATGTCGACGTCCACAGTTTGGCTCTGTTTGCGGATTGTTTTTTTGCACTTGCTAATGCAGATATTGATGAAAAATCTCGTTCTGCTTGCTGCAGTGTGTGGCGTGTTCCTCATCTTTCTTAGCACTCGTACGAGTTCAGGAGTTGTGAGTCATTTGACAAACTGATGACAAATGGATCTGAGACAGCTGATAACTTTAGGCGATATTGATGTTCGTAAAAGTGCAAGTATGTCGCTTCCTTGCTAGGCTTTTTAATTAGAGCAAGCAAAGGCACGTAAATCAAATACCATGTCTTGTAGCCACATACATATCTGCACTTGCAAATGAAACCCCACATACTGTATAGTCACATTTGGATTGTGGTCATCCACATGTTGTCAGGATTACTGAGGATCTGCCTAACTGTCCTTTGCAGTACAACTGAATTCTAATGGCAAAGCAGAAAATAAGTATTGGCACACGCTGGCAAAACCAAAACCTTCTCATTACATTCAGGAAAGACAAAGATTTTTTTTTTGCGATTTTACAGCTGGGGTATGTTCAGAGAAGCATGCACAAAATCGATATCTGAGAAGTCTCAAAATGATCTCAGCACTAACTGTTATGCATGCTATTACTCTCCAACTCCGTATTGTCCTTTAATGTTCTACCTGCTTCACTTGTATTTATGCTGAACAATAAGGATGTATGCCTCAGCTTTACAAAATGATTCCTTTGATTAGACTGCTTTGATAAGACCAAATTTTTAAAAAAAAAAAGAAAGAAAAGCAATTATATGGATCACGAAACTAGATTCAGTTCTCATCTATTCCTGTCTCTCTTCTTTGAGGGCTTCCCTCAGTCAGGAAAGGAAAGCCAGGCAGAAAATATAAAATAATAATAATAATAATATCAGGTGCACATTAATGAGTACAATGTGCAGACAAGCGAGCATGGGTTGCTTTCCCTGAGGCATGTCTCATGAGAAAGCAAGACCTAACTGTCAGCAAATGTCACCGAATCTCTACTAAAGAATAAAATGAAAACACAAGCACTTGTATGGAAATATAAAAATGGTTAAAAATAGGCCACGGCGGCTGGTTAGCAGTTGTGGCTTTGATTATCACATCGTTTGTGTGAATTTTAACAGAATCCATTTTGTTGTCAGAATTTCTATGAATCTAGCCTGAGACCAGGATGAAAAAGAAAGAAGAAAAGACGAGTGCTCATGAGATTCCAGTTCCAGTGGCAGAATAGAAAGTTCAAGCCTCTGAAGGGAACAAACTGCATCAGAAATTATAAAAGTTTCTCCTCAGTAGGACCAGGCTGGGGGTCTTATTCATCAAAGTGTACGGAGAACACTACGGAGTTCTACATTTATGCGTAAGTACTGCACAGCTGTACGCAATGGATGATAAATCAATGATAAATCCAGCATATTCTAAATTGCTCTACCACATCCGCGCTCGTTTGCTTAAAGACACGCCCCCAAATAACCATACATGGTAACCAGCTTCACGTTAAAAGGCCTGTTCATGGCATCCCCTATTGCGGACAACAGTGAACATCACTCTCAGCAAAGAGATCGCTGAGAACATTACGTAAAAGAAGAATTTACATGAGCCATAAATTATAAGAAGTTACAAATAGTAGTGGTTAACTTATAACTTGTTGCATAGAGCTTTTAGTGAACCTCTATCTATATAACATTTAGAGATTTGCTTGTGGAAATTGTTGAATCGTGTAAAAATCATATGTGAAAAACAAATCGTGTGTATAAATCATATGTTTAAATAAGCGAATCATGTAAAAATCATGCGATAATAAACGAATCATGTGTCAAAATCATATATTTAAATAAATGAATTATGTAAAAATCACGAGATAAATGAAACAGTTGTAAAAATCACATGAAATTTAATGAATCGTGTTAAAATTATAGGTTTCAATAAATGAATCATGTGGACAACATAAAAATCGTGTGATAATAAATAAAACGTGTAAAAATCATATGTATAAATAAAAGAATTGTGTAAAAATCCCATGTGAAAATAAACGAATTGTGTATATAAATCAAATGCATCAATAAATAAACGGTGTAAAATCCACATGTAAAAATGTGAATATTATGTAAAAATCACATGGACAAATAAAAACTCACGTACTACACGTGAAAAGTTTCTAAAAAAACATGAATCATGTGATTATTTACACGTGAGTTCAGGTGACTTTTCTGAATTGTATTAGAATATGCGGTTATAAATGTTTATGCCGGTTGTGGCAGGTTTCAGGAAGTGCTGCAGGTTTAGTGTTGTTCCATGTAATTTTGACTAATTTCTACTAATCTAGTGGTCTAGATGTTAATAACCTCATCAGCACTCGGTGGTTTGTTATTGCTTTTTTCTGTGCTTTATTTATAGCCGTGTGATTGAACACTGGAGAGACAGAGAGCAGAGGTAAGGGCGAAAGAGAGAAAAAACATGCCAACACGTCTGCTCTTCTGGTATTGCTGATCAGAGGAAAGCAGCACCAATCAGTCGGATGTCTCTACATTAAAACACTCCGTTCTCCGGCGCCTAAGGCTGCTCCTGCAAAAACACAAGCCTTCTCTCGGTGGAAGATTTCGACGACAGCATTAACATGCCGACTGAGCATTAACAAACCCAGAATCATCGACTGGGTGTTGTTTTAATAAAACACACCTTCGATCCATGAAACTTAGCCAACGACATTTATTTATTCGGCGTGTTGTATTGGAATCTCTAGGTAGCAACATACATAGTTGAGCCGGTGTGTGGTTGAAGGCTCTCTCCGCAGACATGCACCGCAGGTCTCCTGCTGCCTTTAGGCACGAGTATGACTCATACAGACGCAGACAGACTTGTGACATGGCACATTTGTACATTAGCCTCAGGCTATTTCAAACACAAAGAGAATGATCCGAATCAAACCCAGGCAGCAGGGATATGAAACCTGGAGCAGCGATGTGACTGTGATTTCTTGGCTTTATACAAACCACTGACATTAGGTCTAATCAAATTCCCTTTCTTCCAACTTTATTGGAAGCCTAGCCTGCACTTGCCTGCACAGGCTGTGCATAGCATGAATTAGTAACGTACCCCAATATGAACAGATAGTGTGTTCTGAACAAATGCAAATTTCTTTTTTTCTTAAAGAAAGCTTGCCAGAAAGTTTTACAGGGCATTTGGTTGAGATTAGAGCTGGGGTGTGGGGGAGGACAGAATAAAAAAAAGGTGAACGTTTTTGCTTTCATGCCCAGCGAGAGCACGCAGTTAGATATGAAGCTCGGGAGACAAAGACAGACCACATTCATTAACATGAATGTGTGGCGCCATGTAATGCATTTACAGCATCTTTAGTAACTGCCTGGTCAGGGTTGAGTCGGTTTAAAATATGCTACTAGTTTGTTTATATTTTCGGAAACGGACCCGACTAAATATTGTTGGAATATATACACAAGAATATTAACTGGGTGTGTGAGATTAAAAACAAAAAACAGTCCCTAGTCCTTTCGCTAGTTGAAAACAGTTATGAACCCGAGTCGGAGCCAAAATTCATCTACATCTTGTTTTTTTTTTTTACTCAGTGTTTCCAGTGGCATAAGCCACACCCACTTGAGGTTATACTTCAAAATACAGATACAGACACGGATATTTGGAGCCTTAACAGGTACACGTACAGATACGTACATCGTCTTCACACCTAGCATGAATATACAGCCCTTAATGAAGAATGATGTTTAAGTTGTCAGGTGTCAGTACGGTTAATAAAACAGGATCTGCACTATCTTGCCTTTTAAAATTTGACTTAAAATCGGTAGAAGGCAGTGGCAAGTTGGGAGCGTGAGTTTAATCAGAGAAAATAAGGACAAATAAGTGATGATTAAACACATAAATTATGTGCCATCTGGGCTTACGAAAGTAAATATCCTTTTTTTTTTTCTTGAGGTAACACAGTAATCCATCTTCCAGACTCAAAGTTTGCCTAAAAACCTCCTCTAAGCATTTTATTAAAATGCTGTCATGTTTCTTTCCCTGGTAAAACAGAACATTAAATCAGAAAAGCATCAGACCTGTGCTGTGGGATAAAAATACCATGGCATGGATGTTATATAATATACAGGTTTACTTGGAACAAGAACATAAAACCCTTCACATGGTCAAATGTTCTATTATTTATAGTTCTGAAACCTACAGGCTTTTGAACTGATTTGTGTTTCTCTTTTGAATGTATCTCAACTACATCTAAAGTTCTCACATTTTGAAAGTGAAACGGGAGAAATGCATTTAAAGATTTTATTCCACTGAAATTCCAGTGAAAGACGCCATGTCCTATGTCTATACTAATGGAAAGATAACATGACTGGCAAATGGTAAAGAATTATGAGTTTACCATGGGAAATATGAGTTTTCATATTTCCTTTGATTATCAGCATCATCTCTTCCCTCCACTAATCTACGGTCATGCTAACGTCACTGAGGAAATAATCACTGTTTCATTCAGTCACTTCTTTTCTGTTGACTAAATTACTTGTCTTTTATTAAGCCTTTTAAACAACAACGTTTGTGTGTGTAAGAGCTCTTCTCTGTTTTGATGATGGCAGGGCGTTTTGACAGTGGCGGACATTCTGACTACAAACTGAATCCTTTGTCAAATACTGTATATATGTATGCACAGTGCTTAAAAGGCATGTTTAGGGGTTGTGTGCCAGTTTTGTACAGAACACTCAATATTTTTCACACCCAATGCAGTCTAAACAAGAACCTAACTAAACATTTCAGCAATATAAAGTCTAAAAATTTGTGATCATGTGATCATCTTGGTTATCTTTCAGAGCTGCAAATAGGACATGGCTTTCTACAAGGCAAGAAACAAAAAAGACTATTCATATAGCACAGTGCCAACCTAAATTTGTGACTCTCTTGGAATCAGTTTGCTCCTTAACCTAAAAGTTACAAAAGGCAATCTTACAAAAAAAAAAAAAACTCCAGTAAGAAAAGAACACTCAAGATCATTACACCCCGTGCTTCACTCTGTAGAATGGTGCCACTATAATGACTTTCTCCTTTAAGTGCCCTGGAAAGTGATGAAAGTTTGGCTTTTAACTGGGCTTCCTATGGCTTGCTATCAAGCCCTTGGCAAATCTTTGCAGCCAAATTCAGTCCTATGCCTCCCAAAAGCACAGCAAGTGTCATTTCGAAAAAGATCTCTTCTAGATCTGCCATGTCGGAGATCTCCTGCCATCCTTCAGAGACATCACCCCAAATTTCCAGCATGATCTTTTACTTGCTTCACACTTGACATGACACGAGTTTTGCCCAAGGCCTGTAGTCAATGGAACTGATATAGCGTCTGTATGCTTTGTGCATTGTGCGTTTCTGAAAGATATAATCAAGGTCTTTTAATAATTTAAAGCGTGAATTGAGGAGTTGGAGAATACAGCTTGTCCCGAAAGTCTCCATATTTAGGGATAATTAACCCTTTTTAGCAGAAGGTCTTCTAAAATTTTTCATACTTAGTTTATATTATATATTTTTTTTCAGATAGCCTTTAAGATTGCCTTTTTGACAGAAGAAGAACGTATTGAAATCTTTCTCATGGCTGGAAGCTTCTCAGGAAGCTGTCGCAAGGTCGCGATGGACTTTAACAGGAAACATGGCAAGCACATTAAAAACACAAACTTATTAACAAATTCAAAAAGACTGGCAGTGTTGCGGAACAACCAGAGAAGTGGACGTCCATGAACATCCACTGACGAAGGCACAACCGACATGCTGCTGCCAGACACAGTCCCCTGGGGACACCCTGTCTTATTAATCTCATTAATAGCAGAATGTTCGTGTCTGTAGACAAGTGCTGCCAAAAAAACAACTGTTTCAAGATATCTTCCTTCATTTATCCGGACAGATAACACATGAGTACTCTTCTGACATGGGAAATTTCTTCTCACTCACCTGCAATACAACCAGCCAGCTAAAAACCAAATCACAGAAGTACGCACACGGTGTAAAGTAATTTACTTTGAATTACTGCCATACCAGCATTATTACCACCTTCGCTTGCAATGGAAAGATTTTGCCTGCCGCAAAGCAGAGTTACTCTTACCACCCCAAAGAATGATTATTTTCCAATAACAGCATGCTGTACAGTGTTTTATTCCTCTTATCCCACAACAATTTGCTAATGATTACAATTTTTATAACACATCATACCTTTAATCCATTTAGAGTTACATCTAATATCATCCTTAAAACGAGTTAGTTCCTGTTATCACTAATGCGATAAAAAGTTAAAACTGTCGTTCCCTCACCAGCTTCTCCTTCGTTCTCTTTCTTTTCAAAATATATGCAGCTACAGAGAAACTGGAAACCCTGATGACTTTCTAGTGTCAGAAAAGCTTTCGTCTTGACTGTTATGCAGGAGACTCTTTCCAAAAAGTGTCTCCTTACAGAAAACGTCACCGTGTCATCAGCCGGAACTACTGTCAGAGTTATAGAAAATGAATCAACGCCTTCAGAATCAACAGAATCAAGTTCAAGGAATATATCATACTAAGACGTGGGCATGGATGCTCATCTTGCCGACTGTCGACATTACACAGCCTCGACTCCGGCTCGTCCGTGTTTTAATTAAAAACGAATCGGTCAAGGTTGGTGTGTGCTGCTCCGAGCATTTTGAAGATTAAAATAAAAATGTAAGAAGTAAAAAAAAGGAAATTTACTTGAGTAAGAGTAGAAAAAGTATTCATTTTCAATATCACAGTCCTGGATGATGTTACATCAATATAATTCAATTCAATTTTATTTGGATAAAACTGTTTTTAATATCACAAAACAGTTTTGTTGAAATCCGGATGAAGATTTGGATCCCTAATGAGCATAGAAAAACTCTGCCCAATATGGTACATTTCTAATAAATAAAAATAGTAGACCACTTTTAGTATATGAATGGGCTTGTTCTGTGTCAGTGAACTGGTTTATCCATTTTCATAACTATACTTTCCCACATTCGCAAAAGAATTCTTGGTAAAGACTGGTAACAAAGACACCACGCCTATACGCAAATGATACTGAGTGTGTGTGAACTCGGAGCCTTTATATACCGTGAGTGTGATTGTTTATGATTGGGTTCAGGTGTGTGTGTGATCAGACCTCCGGCGAGCTTCAACATCACAGATGCTGCGTCCCAATTCGCCTACTTATACTATATAATTTAATTTACTATTCCCTTGATTTATTTTTCCGCATTTCATTTACACATCACCAACTTTGCACTCATCCGTCATGTTTGCAGCTTGAATTCCTCCTTCCTTGATCAAGGAGTTGTGGGCAATATTAGCTGAAAAAGTATCCGGAAACCTACCGGAAGTAGTAGACCATCCGGGTACCTTGGAGATACTCATTTGAACATATTACGGTTTGGGACACACTAATTCTAATCTCAGATACTATTTAGGATGGATAGTAGGTGAATTGGGACGCAGCAACAGTTCATGACCGCTGTGTATTGTTGTTTGTGGCGGCCATGTTTGTAGGCCGTGTTGTGTTCAGGAATTTGTAGTGTGACGCTGAATCCAGCGCTGATATGACATCCTAATGAACAAGCCAGAGGCGACAAATTTTGAGACGCAATGGTTGAGTGAACACTTTGTGACCATTTATTATTTTATCTCACCATGTTCCCATGCAGAATGGAGTTGTCATAGGATGTCACATGCTTCATGGATAAGGAATCATCTAGATATAAAAGGCTGCTGGCGTCGTCTAAATGAATGTATATTTTGTTGTTTATTGTGTGACTGTCATGTGTGCCAATGGAAATGGAAAGCTGATGCACTCTTTGAGTGGAATTTCTGTTCTGTTCGGCTTTAAATGTAGATTAGCGGGATGACACCATGAGGAAAAGCAAACAAGCGTGACGAAGGTAGCAATTATACGCATGTGTGTTTGTGTGTGTGTGTGTGTGTGTGTGTCCACATGGCTCCAATTCAGCTGGGTTGCTCAGATGACCTGGTGCATGCTGCATCTTTTCTTTTCTTTTTTTTGGTTGCTTCTTTTGTCTTGTTCTCCACCGTGGTTTCTTGTCAGCCTCGAAAATGAACAAGAACTTTGCAGCACCTGTTTCCCTGTATTAAAAAAGTGGTTATTAATATGCAAAGGCTGGCATAGGGATGTGCTCTGTTTCACCTTTCTCATTGCTGGAACTTTTTGCAAATAAAAGTGTAACTTTATCAAAGAGAGTCAAAATGACTTGAATTGGAATATGACCAATACTACACTATCAGTTATATAATCTTGGATGCTATTGTTCCACATCAGTGTTTTTTTTTTTATCCTGATCACTACCTGAATACTTATTCAGAATTAAAAACCAAACTGATTGTTGGATCATATTTACTTCTTAGATTCAGTGGAGGGGTTAATTAGAATTGCCCAGCCAAACATAAAATTAACAGAGTAATAAGTATCAGGAGACAGAGATATTGCTTCATATCAGTGGTTTGAAGGCAGTCGCAGAATTTCACTGAGACAGACGGAGACAGAGAGAGTAGAAGATTAAATTAGTGTGGATCAAAGTTTCAGGGGAAAAGGAAATGGATATCTGACTGCAAGCAAGGTGTTCGGGAGAGATTTTCTACACAAATTTGGATTCATTTAAGGCGGGACATTCAGAATAGATTAGTCTGTGTCCATGTCTCTGGAGATTGACAACAAAATTGCTGCTTTGATGTTGATTTTTTAATTAGATTTGGATTTGATGCACAGCATTTAACAAATGAATCATATATGAATCAAGGTACCGCATTTCTGAAAGTCATCAGTGTTAGGAATACTGACATCATACTGTGTTGTGTTCTTGATCAATGCTGCCAAAAAAGCTGGCAACCTTTCTGAGCAGACGTTAGTGACTGTCCTGCACTCGATACGGGTCTCCAGCTCACATCACAGCTGCTGGTTCTATGAATTGAGAGCAGGCAGTGTCAACTCATCACCAGTGTGTAAAGCCTGACTGAGTTGCACTTGTACAAGCTGTGGTTCTTGAAAAACCGATCACTGATCACCATTGTTACCAGGGACCAATCACTGGCTAAGGATGTTCTCAATGACCAATCACTGATCACCATTGTTCCAAAAAAACACTTGCTGATTACCATTTTTTCCAACAATCAATCAATGATCACCACTGCTCCCAAAAACCAATCAGTAATCACCAACGGCCAATCACTGTTCTTCATTGTTTGCCAACAACCAGTCTCTGATCACCATTGTTCCCGATAATGATTCACTGATCACTATTGCTCCTAAAGACCAATCACTGATCCCCATTGTTTATTATTGATCGCCATTGTTTCCAATGACTGTTTCAACAACCAATCACTGAGCACAATTGTTCCCAGTGACCAATCACTGCTCGTCATTATCCCCAGCGACTAATCACAGATCACTGTTACCACTGACCAAACACTGATCACCACTGTTTGTCCTAACTGCACATTTCTTTGTTCTTCATTTTAAATTCAAATTCTTGGTGATATTTACAGTAATAAAAGTGAGTTATTCTTTCAAAACCATTTCCTTCGTGTCTATTTCCCAACTACTCACTGACACTACTATATTGTTTGTGTTCTTGATCATTATAGTGTTTTGTAAATACAGTTGGGTCCATAAGTATTTGGACAGTGACACAATGTTTGTAATTTTTCTTCTGTACACCACCACAATTGATTTGATATTGCCTGTACACCACCACAATGGATTCGATATTGATATCGTCCTAAAATATTGTATTAAACCACTGGAAACACTCAAGAACAGAAAGGCCAGATTAGACTTTGCAAAAAAAAATACCCTGCCCAGTTCTGGAATAAGATTCTATGGACAGATGAAACCAAGATTAACTTGTACCAGAATGATAGGAAGAGAAGAGTATGGAGAAGGAAAGGAAGGGATCATGATCCCAAGCATTATATATCATCTGTCAAACATGGTGGAGACAGTGTTATGGCATGGGCATTTATGGCTGCTGATAGAAGTAGCAGGATTAATTCTGAAGTGCATAGACCTATACGTTCCAACACTGCTAGGAGAGTGCTTCACAGTACAGATGGATAATGACCCAAAACATACCATGAAAACAAGAAATAAAGAAATGTAATGTTCTTAAATGGCTGAGTCAGTCACCTGACCTCAACCTAACTGAACATGCTTTTAAATTACTGAAGACAAAACTGAAGGCAGAAAGACCCACAAACAAGCAGTAACTGAAGGCGACTGCAGTAAAGGCCTGGTAAAGCATCTCAAGGGAGGAAACTCAGCAATTGATGATGTCCATGGGTTCCAGACTTCAGGCAGTCATTGATTGCAAAGGATTTGCATCCAAGAATTAAAAATAATCCTTATATTTACAATTATGTTAGTTTGTCCAATTACTTTTGAGTCTGTGAAAATGGAGGGACTCTGTAAAAAAATGGCTGTAATTCCTAAACAGTTAATGCAATATTTTTGTTAAACCCCGTGAATTAAAGCTGAAAGTCTACACTTCAACACATCTTGACTGCTTCATTTCAAATCCATTGTGGTGGTGTACAGAGGCAAAATTCCGAAAACTGCGTCACTGACCTAACACTTATGGTTTCTAAATAAATATTATTTTCTATTCAGATAAAACTCATATTCAAGTTACACTTTTTGATATGCAAATCATGATCATGATGATTTAATGAATATGCAAATTAGCCTATGAAATCATCTGGCACCTATTAGCAACTATTCGAGCATGCCTTAGCTACTTTCCCCTGAAAAGAGTTGGAAACACTGTTCCTGATGCTACTTGGCTTCTGCAGCCTCTTCGGGTCATCAATTACTGATTCATCTTTGCGTGTGAGCATGTTTACTACCAGGAGGTGATCACATCACAGCGGAAAAGGTCAGCAGATGCCCTTTCAGTCTTCGAGATGAAGTAAGAGCCTCTTGAATGACGAACTAGCCTTGAAAAGCATAATCCTCAAAGCTGGTGTGTTATGTCAGCGATCCTATCAAGATGGAACAGAAATGCATGGCGGCCGGCCGAATGGCAGCGACCCAGTGCACGTTAGAGGTGAAGCTGATTGTGGAAATTACACATAGTCTCTTTTGGCCTGCTATACTGGGTGGAAGGAGAGAGAACGAACCAACGTTATTGCTTGCTCTCATTATTCTTTGGCTTCCTGTTAAAAACAAAGTGCTTCCAGCCTTTCTATGTTACACCTATTTGCTCAGCCTAACAAGATCACATCTAACAATTGATCTTAAGATCCCAGAAGTGCAGTCAGCTTGGGGGTGTGCTGTTATAGGAAAATAACAATGGTGGCTACCATCCTGAAGTTGATTATTTAGCTATAACTGTACATGCTGAATTGTTTTATTCCTCTTATACCACAGTGACATTAACAATTTTAACAATTTTTAACAAAAATAAATTTTTTTTTTATTTATTAAAGAACATCATGTCATATTTAGTTACATATTTCATGTTGTGGAACATTGGGGAAAGTTAGTTCCTGTTACCAAGTTATAAAGAAAAAAAAACCCTCCAGATCATGTTACCAAAAAAATAATAATAATAATAATTGCACAAATTCCTTTGTCCTGAGGACTTTCCCATGGTGGAAAACCCTTGGCTTTATCTCTGATTGTTACAAACTGCTGACACTGGAGACTACTTCCAAAAAATGCTAAATAAATGTCTCCTCGCAAATAATTTCACCATATCAATGAATTATTAGTCTTTGATTATGGTAGCATCCGCCATACAATTCCCTGTGTACTACAGAAACAATAACATATTAGAGCCTTAATATAAACCTGTGCTTTTATTTATAGGTGCTGTCAGAGCTGCTGATTGAATTTGAGACAATCAAAATTCAGAATGGCGTAAATGTGGACAAACCCCTAGTAGAACGCTTTCTACAAAGTTTGCCTAGTCTCGTGATCCATTTTGTGTGAAAACGTACAAAATAATTAAACCCTGCTATTGGGAACATTTCCATTAAGAGCCATTTGAAGGTCTCGCAATTGCAAATGTATAACAATTATGAACAGTTGTAGCTTCTCAGATCCCTTCTTTTTTTTTTTATGAAATTCAACACGATCGCTCTCACTTCTTGGAATTCATATGAAGTTTGTGTGAAATCGACCTGCTCTCATCCTCAACATTACACCTACCATTAGACTGCTCTCAGATTTCGCTATGTGGTTCTTGCTGAAATTCTGAAACGTTTATTACAAGGTCATTGTGCTCCATTTTTGCCCCAAACAAATCTTCTTTCAAGTGTCACTCAAATGTTGTCATCCCAACAGTCCCTGACTGTCTTTCCTCTGCTGATAAAACGGCCTTTTATACTGCATGTGGGAGTCGAGTGAGACGTCTCTGGAATAGAGATTTGCAGATGGTTCAATTCACTCCCTGATTTAAAGGCACCATTAACAAACCACCAATGCACATCACTCAACCCACCAACATCATTTAGCTCAGTAGCGGATGGATCTAATGACTGTTTTTTAAAATGAATACATTTCCAACTTTAAAAAAAATATATTTTATTACTTATTTCTAGGTTGCTTAGAAACCTCACAGAAAGCACTTAAGAACTTAGATTTTGAACACTTAAATCAATCAATAATGTTGTGATTTTATTCCAGGACTGCCATTTAGCCCTTGTTAAACTTTTCAAATTTAATTTTCATCACTGCATCTAACAAAACACAGCATTGTACATCCGGAAAAGGTGTAAACCCAATCAACCTCAAGCAACAATATATCATCTTTACGATTTTTTTTTTTTGACAGTGGCTGCATTTTGCTCTTAAATGAATAACAGTGTTGAGCTGTTTAGCAATGAATTAGCAAATACACATAATGACGCTAACTAGCATCCATGCTAACGGAACAATGGCATTAAGGAAATTCTAATGAAAATTTTTAAGCTAATAATTTACTTCCAATCTATAAGTTGGGTAAAAGGGTTGTACTTTCAATGTGACCTCATCAGTCAATATCACAATATCATTGAAAATGAAAAAAAAAAGAATGAGTGAACTTCTTCATCTCCTGATCTTCAGGAAATTCAGATGATGCAACTTCCTGTTGAATGTATGACTTGACAAATGTATGTATGATGAACATGAGATGTTAAATGGAAATTTAATGCAAATTTAATGATTAAATTTCCAGGTAAAGTGTAGTTATAGTGGCTGAAACAAGCAAGAGTGCTGTTATTTTGACATGCTGTAGAAAGTTATTTACCTGAAACAGGCACATAGGTTGTTGTGAAAGACATTTTACCTTTCTTTTACTTTACATGCATATTTGTAAAATTAATATCAGTCATAAACTAACAGTTCACATCCCTTAGATATATTAAAAATGATTCAGTGGTTCAGTAAATATGACAAAAACAAATCTGTGATTTTTACACAAAAAAAAGCCAAATGATTCAAATTACTTAATTGTTTTAACTTTAAATTTTAATATTATTTTGCAAGCGCTCACAATACTAGAAAAAAGTAATGTTTACCTGAACGGGTGCATACTAAAACTAAAGTGGGAGTGTGGGTTTTGACCTCGATTTGTACGTGCATTTGCAGAACTTTAAACTGATTTAATTTTTAGTGTTATGGATAGGTTGTTGCATGGTGGATTAGCAGTTAGCAAAATTGCCTCACACGTCCAGGGTTCAAATTCCCCAGATTCCTAGACATATGCTGTAGGCTGACTGGCATTTCCAAATTTTCCGTAGTGTGTGAATGGGGGTGTGTGTGCTGTTGGATGGATGGGTTGTTTTTAATATTTCTTCTTTTGTCTTGGCTTTAAGGAGGCTATTGTACTATGAAATGTTCTGAAAGATCAAGTGGTTTCGGTAACGTTCTCTTGGTTCACCCTCTTTGTGTTTCTCAGTCAGGTGTATGGTCTGTGTGTGCATGTGCAAAACAGTTAAGTGGTCATGTAGGATTCTGCCAATTCATTCTTTATGAATGCATTTAAGGTGTTAATGGGCCATTAAGTAGTAAGGATAACTTTTAGATGTGTACTTTTTCTCTTGTGTGAAAATTTTACAAGTAAAATAAGTATAATAACTAAAATTTGCTTGAACCAATAGAACAAAAGTTTGATTTATTTGTTTTATTTGTGCAACAGCTAACCATTTAACTCAAGTTTGAGTAAAATGAATTATTAAAAAAGAAAATTGTTAGTTAAATTTAGTTACTTTTGTGATGAGAATAAACCTTGGCGCCATGTAAACCTTACTAAAACATGCTTAGTTCAGTTTACTAAGACGTTATGTGTGGAAATTGTTAGCATGCCTTTCTTGAGTAACTCTCACTCCAATATAATTTTTTTCCAGTGTAGCAACAATCATACTGAAGAGTTTTTAAAGAAATCTGGGAAAATGGACATCCATGCAGTATGTTATTTCATGCATTGTGTTATATAATCATTAATGATCAGTTCAGGCCACGCAAACATTGAAGTCGATTTAGCGGTGCATCATTTACACCTATTAAATCCACATATGTTGCTATCAGTAGGATCATAGAGAAAGCAATTTCTGGAGCATGATATGTATAACTAGATGACATTAATAGCACTTGCACAGATGTTTGTAGCAGAAGTGTGCATATTTTGCTAATTGGTTAATAGAGAACCACATAAAAGCAGCTTGGATGAGAAAACAATTCAGCCCAAGATTCTTCTCACTGTCGTTCTGATACTTTTACTTTATTGTTGAAGCTGTACAGACTCGTTACTATATCGATGTGCTGTGGGCGATATCAGCGAGGTCTCGCGCACAATTTGTTATTTTTCTGTGTCGTGTTCTCTGCATCAAGGCACATTATGGTTTGTTTGCGAATTAAGATTATGCATGGCTGTAACTAGCTCCAAGGACGCTGGGGTCTGGTCCTCGGTAATTTCGGAAGGTTTAGTATTCTCAATTTTCAATCTCCAGCGGTCACATTCAATATTGAAACAGTGACGTAGCCGACTATGCAGAAAAAAAAACCTTTAACTTCTTGTTGAAGAGTATGCAAGACATACCGTATATTATAAGCTAACATTGACATTAAAGAGTGTGAGTATATACAAGAGCATATGATAGAGTGTTTAAGGGCATTTGTTGGTGCAATATTTTATTTATGTAGATTACTCATAAATTTGCTAGTGAAATCAGTCTGCTGGTTGCAATGATATCAGCCGGTCAGGCTCCAAGCTTCTTAGTTGGCTATAAATAAACATTTAATGTTAATTTTTTTTAAGTGCATTGTTTTAAGTGACTTATTAAGAAAAACACACTACGTACATGACAAAGTTCATTATTAAATATTGCATTGATGGCATAGTATCGTGTAACGTAATTCACCAATTAACAGTAAGGCTGTCTTGTCAACCAAAATCTTGTCATGTGACAAATTTAAATGGTTGAATTGTTTTCAGAGGAGTTTGTGGAAAAATGGACGGACACCTTAAAGGAGATTTTTAAGAAAAATTGAGCAATTGTAATATACTAATAATACTTATTATCGTGATAATATAGATTAGGTGAGGAGAGAGAACATATCTGCATTGTCAGCTGATTCACGTGGCGGGTGTGTGGCTGAATTCTGGAAAATGGCCGAAAATGATGAAAAATCGTTTTTCTGCCAATAAAATAATATATTAAGAAAAATCTAGTGAAAACCTGATTTTACAAAAATGCCACACTACACTGAGGTCCATAAGTCTGAGACAACTACTGAAAATGCTTCTGTTTGGCTTTTTTTTTTGTACAATTTAACACAAAGATTTAACACAATGATATTACCAGCAACAGTTGGAGTGAAAAGTATCCTAGAATCCTAGAAATATTTACATGAATTTCAGAGTGTCTTAGTATTTGGTATGTCTCCCCCTTTTCGCATTAATGACAGCGTGCACCCGAGCTGACACAGGCTGCACAAGTTTGTGTAAAACCTACTGATCCATATGTTAGATCGAATCCATCGGTGTGTCGTCCGAACACGTGCGTCAGTGGAAGGGATCGGACTCGCAGAAAATCTGACCTTTTGTACAAAGCAGTTTACGTGGTCAAGATCACAAATTTACATTTAAATAGTGACCTAGAAATTGTGCAACATCTTGAATATTGACTAGGTCACACAAGATGTCGCACATACGCATTTTTTTTTTAAAAGAATTTTTGAAAATCCTACAACTTTCTGTTTATTTCCATTTCTAAATTAAAAAAAAAAAAAATCAGATTTGCAATGTGGTCTCAGACTTTTGGCCTCTAATGTATATTCCTCATATTAAACCATTTCTGAGTGGCACTGAGCCAAATTTCACTGAAGGATATTTCATTTCATTAAAATATATTTGTGTTTCCCAAGTGATAACAACACGACATGGCTGGATTTGAAATGATTTCTACAGCAAAACATGCACTGAGCGTTTTTTCCATGAAGCGATGTTCAGGGATTCTGAACTCTGGAGCGCTGCAGGGAAAAAAGTCGCTTTTTGTGAGATTTCCATCTGATCTCTTCTGCTCATACGCTCTGATAATGAGGGACACGGCTTCATTATTCCTTGCAGGAGGTCTCGTCCATTATTAGATATACTGTATAGACTCCAACATGTATGTGAATGTTCACATTGCTTAAAATTAGGTCATAACAGGACACTTATTAATTAATTCATTTATTAAATATAATAACTGAAAGTATGCACGTGGGTTTTTTCTAAGTAGAGTGTTAAAATAGTATTCTCCTAAAACTGATAGCTGGGAAAGATTAAAAAATATTCCTAAAAATGATATTTGCATTCTGAATAAAGACAGACTCGTGGTCCATCAAGTAGCTCCAGGGTCCCCGGGTCAAACCTGAGCTAGTGTCTCTCCGGAGCGTTCCATGTTCTCCTCGTGTCTGTGTCCGCATTCTCCTCCCAAAAACATGCAGGTAAGTGGACTGGCTAAGCTAAATTTCCTCTAAATTGCAAATTTGTGTAAATTGTGCTTTGCGATGGACAGGCATCGCATCGTTCCCTTGTATATTGTGTATTCCCTTTTCACACCCGTCCATCCCTTGGATACGCTCCGGATCCACCATGAGCAGGATAAAGCGCTTCCTGAGAACGAATGATTAAATGTATGAATGAATTCTGGGACCAGCATTGTCGAAAATGAAGCATGGACTGAATGGAAGTATTTCATTTTTGTATTCCGAATCTGTTCTTTGTGTTCCGCTACCTTGCTCATAACAAACTGATGAAATACCGAATGACTTTCTGTGCTGTGCGCTGTATTTTAGGTGATTATGAACAAACTGCATTATGCAAAATGAAGCCAAATGGAATAAACAAACTGGCAAGACTTGCTTTTCCTCGGCTTGCTTCCACGCAGGATTTATCACCGCGCAGGAAAATCAGATTCATATTCAAACCAATTCCAAGCATATTGCAGATCTTGTGTGAATGAAGGCAATTCCAGCGTGGTGTTTACTTATTTTTTTCTTGGCTGTTTGGGGAGTTCCATGCTCGGAGTGCACTTTAGCGGTATGAAGAAACACAGAGAGTACCTACAAGGATCTGAGCAGGAATATGAAAACACACACACACACACACCTGTGTGGCCATTTTAAATACATATCCCAGAAGTGTGTCGCAGTTTAGTCATCAGTATTCTGAAGATTTGACTTGCTGCTTGAAGGTGCCTCTGAATTTTCCCCATATCAAAGGGATAAAATTGTAGTGGTGGAGATAAAGAAAAAAAAAACCATCTCGGATGCAGAATTCGTAATCGCACTGCTGTGAAATCGGTCAAGCAAAAGTTTGCCACTGCTAACCACCTCAATGAATATCAATGAAAGCCCCTTTTCCCCACACAGAATAAATTTATTGTTGATAGGAATGACTATAAGGACAGGACGTATTTACAAGAGGCCTCCAGCACCAGCATCTGCAATCTACAGTAAAAAAGAGGCGTGATGCTTAACAGAGATGGGCTTGCTCATAAACTATTCCACACACACATACACACACACACACACACACACACACTTCTCATAAGACCGTGTCAACACTTGCTTTGAAAGTTAATTTGAGTTTTATAGAGTATATTCATGGTCCTTCGAAATAGAACAGCAATGCACTTAAACATCTGGTATTTTAAGTTTATTAAGGTTTAGCATAAGCATTTATGTATCTGATTGGTCAGAATTATTTATTAGTAATTCAAAGGTTTACGGGTTTATATTGATGCGCTTGTTGTGATATGTTATCGTTTCTATAGCAACAACGCATTCACAGTGACTTGTATATTGGACTTGTTCCACTTAATCTAAAAATTATTATGCTATTGAACAAATGTAATGGTATGTTGAAGCCTTCTGTAAGGAGACATTTCTTTAACATTTAAAGGAGTCTTCAATGTCAGAGCTTTGTAATAGTCAGTCACTTTCGGTGTGTGTGTGTGTTTTTTTTTTTTTTGGCGTATTAATTTTAAGAAAGAGAAAAAAGAGTTGCTGGTGAGAGAGCAACTGTTTATAGCTGGATAACAGGAAGTAACTTGGTTCATGGACGTTCAGCAATATTGAATGTGACTATAAAAGGATAAAAAGCACAGTGTCTTTTTTTTTTCTAATAAATAAAAAAAAAAGGAAAGAAAAATCCTTGCCAAATTTCTGTCATAGAAGAGGAATAAAATGCTTCGGGACATGTTGTTATTGAAAAGTAATCAACTCTGGGGCAGTAAAAGTAACTCCACTTCATGTCAGGTCACATCACACCACCAAATTGTTGATGAGATTCCTACCACAGCATGCCTGCAAAGTGTTTTATTCCTTATGTATATATATATGACTTCTACATTATTGAGTCAATACAAAATCATTAGTTTTCCAGCACAAAATTAAATGTTACAGAAAAATGTTTGTATGTCAGTAAAGAAAGCGGCAGATTACATAAGAGACCACTTTTCAGACAATAAAACAGAATGAAGGCTGCTGGGTTTGGCTGCAAAAATAAGAAGCAAGTGTGACATTCAAAGTCTCCAGGAGAACTGTGGCTGCTTCTGCAAGATGCTCCATAACACTTACAGCTAATTCCCTTATAAAACTGAGACTACTATTTTTTTTTTTTTTTTAAAAAAGCGAAGGATTGTCACACCAAATATTGACTTTATTTCATTTATTACTGTTTACTGCTCTTTATAATTTTTTTAAATGTAGAAACATTTAATTTCATTATTTTTGAAGGCATCTTTGCTCTACAGCACTTCTTTGCATGTGCCTAAGACTTTTGCACAGTACTATATATATATATATATATATATATAGGGAAATGCTTAATTACTTTCCAGAGCATCCGTCAACTTTCAATTACCACCAGCCAAGCTAAAGAATCGCTACATTTCTTAGATAAAACATTGTATCAAAACTTTTGCCCATATTCTCAAATAAAGATAAATGTGTGTTTTGGGAAATGTGTTTAACTGTCAGAACGAGTTATGAGAAAGGAGTGATGTGTACACTCTGTAGGAGGCCTCTGCTTTGAACGAGCTCTTGTAGTAATTAATTAGTTCATTATTCTGTTACACTGAATCCAGCCAAACAATACTCATCATCAGTCTTTGCTTGACACGTTGTGGAAAGGCAGATGATAAGACGCATAGTGTGTTCGGCTCTGTTTTTCAGTCTTCATTACTGAAAGCTTTTCTTTTAGCCACTTCATATCTGAAGGAGTTTGAAGTCAAGGAGAGCTTCAAGAAAAGCCGAAAAAAACCTCTTTAATCTCTTAAAGAGGGACACAGTCTCTTCTGACCCGGCTCTGATCGTCCTCAGCAGCTTTTTCGTCCTCTTATCGAGCTGTTTAGAATGCAGTGGCCTGGCTGTCATGAAAGGATTTTCAAGGTCTGTTGAAAATATAGATCATCAAACAATCTTGGATTTCTGATGAAGATGAACAGATTTAGCATTGTTTTTCTTAAAGATATGGCTCCTCTTCCTTCCCAACGACCCTTTAGACGATGATAGCCTCATCTCTTATCAAGCCTAACAAGCTTAATCAGTGGTTGGTGTCCAAGAAAGGTCTCTCAAAGCCAGCAGAAATGATAAAAAAAACGGGCAAAGTAGAGGGAAGAAGTCATCTTGTAGTCCTGAATACCCTTTGAGATACCAAGTAATTTGAACAGATATTGTGCATTTATC
Source organism: Pangasius djambal (assembly GCA_022985145.1). NCBI lineage: Eukaryota > Metazoa > Chordata > Actinopteri > Siluriformes > Pangasiidae > Pangasius > Pangasius djambal. Next base: position 4,926,939 of record CM040991.1, read on the forward strand.
ATTGTTTGAATAGTTCCTATCTCACCATCAGGGTTTGTTTCTTTCTTGAGTAAGGGAGAGAGAGAGAGAGAGAGAGAGAGAGAGAAGAAATGATGATAGTGATACTAAAGCTCGGCCCACCCCGTAGTCTCCATGCATATGTAATATCAGGGCAAAACTGGTTAACCACACAGTGACACGGCTATTTATCACAGCCTTCAAGTTGCTCTGGTCAAACAGTGCACGCTTGACTGGAGCACATTCGTCTTGGGCTTCGGGGAGTGTATGCCCTTCCTTTTGATAAGAAGCGCTATCTTTGGGCCAACAACAGAGCAAAGAGACGTGGTTTTTCCGCAATTTATAACCCACTTAGCGTGTTATTATCAACCCTCAGAATCTGCTGTCATTGGGAGTAACCTTGCAAGTTTGGCTTAGTCACGTTGGTGTTTCTACAGCCACGGGAACATAACACAATGAGGTGTGCTGTTATAGGAACATAATCAACAACGTTGTGGTGTGATGTGTTACCATCCCATAGCGGATTATTATCCTATAATAACAGATTCCGAAGTGCTTTATTCCTCTTCTACAGCAGCAAACTAATGCTGACGATTGCGAATTTACTAATGAACATGTCATGCTTTCTCACAATTTTAAACATTTATAGTTATATTTATGCTACGAAAAAGGTCAGCAGCCTCTCTTTTTTCCTCTCTCTTGAAGTTAATAAGACAAAACAGCAGCACAAAAAATTCCTCTGTCCTTTCTTTCCTGTGGTGGAAAACCTACTGAATGACACAAAGCACTGACACTGGAGACTCTTTCCGTAAGTGTTAAAATAATAAACATACAGAAACCTACGCCTTATCAATCATGATGTTTGTCTTTCTTAAATAACAACACTAAGTTAACAATAAGTTTTTTATTATTATGCCGCTTACCTTAAATGGAAAATCTGAATTACGTCATTTTCGATCTCTGTGCATGTGAGATCCAAAATTAAAAGAAAAAACCTGGATGCCTCCTTGTTTGTCTTTTGTTTCCAACAAGCTAGCCAACTAACTGTGATGAGTAATGTAGATTTTTTTCCTCAAAACAGTGAACTGTATAGTCAGTGTTACAGATTTAACAAGCTAAGATGTCTGTACGTTGATTGATCTAAGGCAAATCCTTGTTTGTACCGCACGCATTTAAAAGTAAATTAGTGCTATTTTGTTTACTACTGATGCTCTGAGCAGCCATGTTGATCTGATGTCACTTGCTGAACTCTGGATTAAGGAAAACGTCCTGAGTTTCTGAGAAGCAATTCCAAGTTGTAGAGGTGTTTCCTTTGATTTTTCATAGTCAGAGTTACGAGTTTTAGTCACAGGCAGCATTAGTCTTCAATTATGTAGATAGTCCACCTTTCAAGTCCGTGTGTTACTATAGAAATGATGACGTGTTAGATCAAGAGCATTAATATATAAATCTATCATCTGAATTACAGACGGAACTACTGTCAGAGCCGCTATTATAGAAAAATTAGTCAACACTTTCTGACCAATAAGATTTGAGAATTCATTAACGCTGTGGTATGAAATGATAAACTACCGTAGAGTTTGAGTATGTGAGACGAAAACGCAATTGGGATCACTATATGAGTCACTTGGGTGCTTTTAAAAATCAAGACACTAAAATAAAGACAATTTGGACACGTACTCATCATCAGACATCCTCCTCTATTCAAAGCTATCAAACATTGTCCACCACCATTATCTTTAACTGCCTGTTGGTTTCCAGGTGACATCTCTGAAGCGGCACGTTCCTCCCTGACACTGAAGCCCAGACTGTATTCTATTTAATATCACTAGGCATGGGAAAATGCGGCTTGGTTAGATGGATGTGCTACATGACAGGTCATTGATAGGGAGGTAATTGTTTACCTTGGCAGGTCACTGCGCTTCAGCATGGAGGCATGATCAATCAGATTGCCAACACGCAAAACAAGATGTCTGCAAACTTGAGAGCTGATGATACAGCAGTTCAAGATGATGGAAATCAGGTCTCCACTGCCTCCAAGCAATCAGTGTCAAGGTGTTCTCTAGCCAAGATGGAGCATCAGAATGTCATTAATGCTTCATGAAACTTCGGGTGACATCACTTAGACATGTATAATTATGAAAATGATATTCATATGAGCGGGGGAACGGTGGCTTAGTGGTTAGCACCGTTGCCTCGCACCTCCACGGTTGGGGGTTTGATTCCTGCCGTGTGTGTGTACGGCGCTTGCATGTTCTCCCCGTGCTTTGGGGGTTTCCCCTGGGTAAACTGGTTTCCTCCCCCAGTCCAAAGACAGGCAGTGGAGGCTGATTGGCACCTCTAAATTGTCAGTAGTGTGTGATTGTGCCCTGCGATGGGTTGGCACCCAATCTAGGGCGTCCCCTGCCTTGTGCCCCAAGTCCCCTGGGATATGCTTCAGGCTCCCCGCAACCCTGTGTAGGATAAGTGGTATAGAAAATGAATGGTTTTCCATCATGGGAAAGTCTTCAGGATGGAAAGGCTTTGTGGTTTCTTAATTCGTTTGATTTACTAACAAAGAGAGAGAGAACAAATCAGGTTGATGAGGAACTCACTGCTTATAGCTGTGATAATGTTTCCACAACATTAAATGTAAGTATAAATGCATAAAATATAGAATGTGTCATAAAAATTGGAATTGTTGACAAATTGCTGCAGGACAGAAGAACTAAAGAATTTTGGACGTGCTGTTATTGGGAAAAAAAAATCGACTTCAGGGTGTAATAGTGACACTACTTTGCTGTGGGCCACATCACATCAGCCTGTTATTGATTATTGTCCTATAACAGCATGTCCCCTTGTGATTTATTATTTATATAGTCATGGCTGCAATCATAATCATTTAACTTTTCAGGACTCATTTGTAAGAAAAGTAACTAAAGCTGAGAAGATTTGCCCTTGACAGATTGCCCACATGAATCTTTTGATGTTCTGCCTCCATCCAGAATTGGATGTTCTGCTGCTCAGTGTGAGGTTTTTATCTCCTTCTCAATGCACCACGCAGGTTTTACTCTTTGATTTTACTTTACAGCTGAAAAGTAAAACCATGATGATCAGATGTAAAACCGTGGTCTACGACACAAGGAGATAAGCCTTTGTTTATTTTCGCCTCCTTGATGTGGAATAAGTAGGTGTTAAAGAGTGACAGTTTCTCGCTCTGAGCAATGTTCCTGTGTTGTTCCTTTGAAAAGCCCCAAGATCTCTGAGAGTCAATTCACAGATTAGTGTACTGTGTCCTTTTCAAACCAGCTAATCAAATGTAACCCAGAACAAAGAATCACACAAAAGAGCTTCAATAATTATTTGTCTCAAAGGGACACATTTTAAAATCTAGCTGTTTGAACTATTTCGAAGAATGATTCTTCCATCAAATATAGTACATCACAACTTCTCTCATTTAAAGGTTTGTTCTCTGGTGTGAAAGGAAAGGTAACAAACCTTGTGAGATATTTTACCCCTGTCTTACTTTGGCATATATCATAGTTTTTCCTTATATTAAAATCTGGATCATCCAGAACCCTCAGACTCCATCACATACCCTTGAGAAATTACAAGCATATTTAATCAGCCAAGGTTTGCATTACTGCTAGGTAAAAGCATTGCTACACAATATTGTACACAACATTCTTTGCTAGTCATGATTCTCTCTTTACAACCGATACCTAGCTGAAGTGCTACCAGGTCCTGTTCTTTCGGTTACATCCGAAGCCATCTATGTATATTTTGTTCAAAGGAAAGAGACACGCTTTTGTGTGCAAAATGTGTACGATGGAGTGTTGTGGGCACGAGCAGAAAAAAGTGCTGCAACCACAGAATAAGTTTTCTATAGAATATAAAAAGGTCAGCAGTCTAGAGGAGAATGTGGATGGTGTAATCTCAAAGTACGTTTTCTGTCAGTGGGATTTACTGGAAAGAGAGAATTTGACATAATGTTGAACTTGGTGAACTTTCCCCAAGAGCTCATCTACACATCCACAATCCGTAGTGGTGAGAATATGATGAGCTCCATATGAGAGTTCAGATTTTGGACCGTGACAATTTTCTGAGAAATACGCACATACTCACAGACAGCTCAGACATCATGCTACGCATGTTCAAGAGCCTGCCTAGGCAACCAGCATTCATATTACATGCTATATGTGTCTACATCAGGGAGGGCTGGAATAAATGAGCTAGCAGGACTAAGCCCCCAAGTTATTTTTCCCCCATTTTCTCTCTAATATGCTGCCAATTCCCACCCACTAGCCAGCTCTCCCCATCATACGAAAGCTACCAACCAAGGACCTAAGTCTAATGCTTCCTCTGAGAAGCGTGAAGCAAGCCAGCCATATCTTTGTGCAACGTGACACACTCCGAGATTGGTGCTATCTACCCTCTTCCGCATAGGCCTACATGTTCTCATAAATGCCTGTGATTGGCTAGTGTCGCTGTGATTGACAGGGGAGAGAGAATATACCATCCTTCCAGTTTTGCACCCTTGGATCCCGGCCACAGATGTAACATGTAATAAAAGTACGCACACATTGTCCAATCAAAGTACAAATTACACAAAAGGACAAAACTTGGTGTTTCCTTTTTTAACAAAACAGTAAACAACTTATCTGTTTACCATGTTTGGCATTGGGAGGAAACACAGCATAAACCCTGTACAGCATTATGAAATTGAAACGCTTTAAACAAAAATCAGAACTCATGAATGCTTATCTGCCTTGTGTGTGTGTGTGTGTGTGTGTGTGTGCGTATGTAATAGTGAGACCTCCTTACATGATGCGTTGCATTTCACAACCATCCTAGATTCACTGTCAGGTTATTGATAGATATTAGATTTTAACCTCCCATCTAATACCAAGACCAGCCGCCACCGGTTTAAAAAAGAGATCCAGAGAAAAAAATAGATAATGAGGTATGTAGATACGATGAGTAATTTACCATTCGGTAATTGGAATATAAACAACCAGCAGTGTAGAAAACAAAAGAATTAATTCCACAGAATGTGTTTACAGTAGAAAGAGTCCTGGAATGAAATGGCACCATGTTGACTCAGAGCTAAATATGTGTACAGACACTTCTTTAGATTCCAAACTCAATTAAGATGTTCGATCGATGCGAGCCGAAAGCCTTTTGCAAAAAGCTAATATTAACCCAGGAGACTGTTAGCTTTCCTTAAGACATTATTATTGAAACACAAGTTTCAGAAGATGGGGCGGCAAACAATAAAGAAGGAATTAGTTCATGCCGGGAAGATATTGCACAAATCCACCAAGCTTGGATGACATTCAGCGAACGCCGTTATTCCTCCATTTTTCACTGAAGAGTAGATAAGCCTTTAGAGCTCTCTGCTTTACAGCAATAAGACTGACTGGGATTTCTGCAGGAATAAGTGACCTTTCCAACTGAGATGCTTTGTAATACTTCAACGCAACTCCATATACTAGTGTTTTTAAGAAAAGGCACCAACGTACACCTTAAATCTATTTAGGTGTGGGTACATTGAACTCCAAAAACTCACAGTTACTGGCACCGTTCATGTGTAACGAAAAAAAAGAAAATTACATATACTATGAATGATATTTTGAGCCTGAACAAATTTGGGCACTGTAGATTTGTTGCTGTTGTTGTTGTTGTTTTTAACATGTAGTGCAATTATTATACTCTGACATTTCATCCTAAAAATTACTGACACCCCTACAGTTAATATTTTGTGAAGCCTCTCCTGGAGAAAATAACAGCACTGAGCCTTTTCACTGTAAGGTTAGAGACATTTGAGTGATCTTAGACACATCTCCTTTGTAAGCTCCTTAAATTGTAATGTTCTTAAACTTAATATGTGTAAATTTGTGCTTGTGTATTGCCCTCTTCTATTCCGAGCACAGGATTTCAAATCTGGAGACATCACAAAACATTTTGTATGCTTTTGTTTTGATTTGGATGTACGGCTCAGGATCAAGGTCATCATGTTGAAAAACAGTCTCAGTCAAGTTTTAACCTTCTAGCAGAGGCAATCACATGATTTTCATTAATACTACCGTTCTTGTGTAAATGCTCCTATGAAAAATATACGATTAAATCAGTTCATATCCAGCTTGAGCAGTGAGGCATGAAATGTTTATTTTATACAATATAATATTCACACATTCCCATGAAGGGAACCAATAAATCTGGAATTGACTGTAAATACCTCTGGAGCTCTAGTGTACCATTTAAATGATAGAAGATTTAGAAAAAAAGAAAATTACATGTCGGCCACTTAAATGTCTCTGGGGATTTCAGTGTGCGATGAAATGCCAGAGTTAAGCCACCAGCTATAAATACTCTTAGTTCACAACTACATATGTGCCTTGTGAATGTTCTCATTCAGTTAGGATTATGCATAGAGCAACTCGGCTGTAACTCTCAGCTTATTGGTACAGCCTCAATGGGTCTCGAGTGACAACAGAATTTGCATGAGTCTGCATACCAATCAGTTTGTTTATGAGCAGGGCTGTGATAAAGCTGATCCAGTGGCGACTTGTAAGACTCTCTTAAGATTCCCATCAGGAAAAACTGCAACTGCTGGTGGTCCAATAAATGAGGATTTCCAACAATGGGCCTCATTTACCAAGCTGAATAAATTTATTTGTAAATCGTTCACAGGGGCATTTTATGCAAAAAATGTCAAGAAATGTGGTATTCACAAATTCAGTTCATTCAGAAAAATGTTCACACGCTACAAGAACGTCTGAGGTTATATCATTTACACACACACACACATATATATATATATATATATATATATATATATATATATATATATATATATAAGGAGACTCTCTAATATGAATCGATTGATCAGTTTCAAGTCATATAATTGACATGAGTTAATGCAATTTTATATAAGGATTACATTGGCACCCTATAAAGGGAGAAAAAGTTAGTGTGGGTCTTTGGTAGCTGAATTGCTGCATTGGTTGAGCTGCATTATTGGAAGGTTTAGCGCACACCACACTTAGGAGCCACTCTTTCACCGTTAAGTTGTCATTTTGTCATTTTCAGTGCTCTGTGAACTTTGCCTTTTATGGAGTTTTGTGAGTGTTATTAAATGCAAATCAGCTGTGCCGAAGAACACACTTGATCATATATAGGCAGCAAAAAACAAGTTTTTACAAGTTACGAAACTTGTAAATCTGGCAGCAGTTTTTACTTCATTTTGTCTTATGAAAATATTGATAAATGATGCCCAATGAGTCAAATGATAAAACCGCAAAAAATGTGTAAATTTACATAATATCAAACTCATATGGTACCTCTCAAAAGGTACAACCAGGCTAAGGGGCAAGGCAAGGGACGGAGTTATAACGGGTGGTAATAGATTTCCTTACGACTTCATTCACATGAAATCCAACCAATCATACCTCAATCCACTGAGACACGCCTCCGAAAACTCCACCCTACCTCAAAAAACTTGTGCAACTCTTTGAATAGGGTTTAAGTGTTTTATCTGAACAGTAATGTGCATAATTTTGGTATTAACGCTGCAATCGACTAAAGGTCGTAACTCAATTTCCAAATTCCATATACATTTCACCTGTTTGAAGAGGTAACTATACATCACTCATCACAGTTATCTGCCTAGTTTGTTTGCTAACAAAATTTGAACTCTTAATACAGCCTTGTTGGTTGAAATAGTCATGAATACACCTAATAAAAAGATGATGATGATGATGATGAGCTGAATTGGGCCCAGTGAGGTTTTTAATTGGTTGTAAGCCATGCAGACTTTAAAGTGTTATTTTTTTTTTGCATTAGATCAGGTTCAGAACTCAAATATAATGGAAAGAAACCAGACATGTGGAGCTATAACTGAATAAATAAAATAAAATGATGATATTTTCTCCCACAAAGAGATAGATACAACAATAACAATAAAATTTCTAGCCCATCTGTCACGAACGTAAACATTGCATATTATATGAGGCGTTAATAGCACAGCTGTCTGGCTTGAGTCTGAGTTTTTAGTAATCAAGTCATGACTCTATCTTTTACAGCTAAAGCAGCTTTGAGCTGCAGACTGTAGGTGGGGGGTGGGGGTATTATCAGTTGTGTCTTCTTCCTGTTTGATTCTCGCTCTGTTCGTTTTGGCATGCTCTCTGCCTTTGTGGATTGCACAGATAAGGTTATTCAAATACCTCGAAATGCTGTGTGTCACTGCAAGCCAGACATTCAAAGATGAGTCCACAAGAGCAGCAGGGTTTTGGGTGTTGGAGGGAGGCAATATGTATTGTGAATCATGGCTGTCTCTCCAGGAAATTAAAGCAAACTGAACCACTATTTACAGGAGTAAAGAAACAATGGTAGAAACAATGTTTTGCTATGTTGGAATTGGAATCGTTACGTATGACACACAGTATGCTGTAATAGCCTATATTGTTTTAAAAAAAAACAAAAAAAAAACAGGTATTACAACAGGCGTGTTTATTAGTTGTACCAAATTTAGTTAATACTGATTCCATCGTGCTAATCGGGTCTCAGTCTATCCCAGGATAGCAACTAATCTGGCAGCATGAAGGCTAAGTCTTGCTAACAAACCTGGTTACTGTTTTTTTTTTTTTTTTCAATCACAATGTAACAGTAAACCTAATGTATGCTAGCTTGCTAAGTTTTAGTTTATTAGGTTAGCTAGCTTGCTACTGAAGTTAAAAATGATTTTAATAATGTAGGTAGCTTTCTAGAGAACTTGGCTACTACTTGAATCATGTTATGTAATTGTTAGCCTAATGTTAGCTAGCTTGCTAGGGTTTAATCATGTTATTTAATAGTTAGCCTATTAGCTAGCTTGCTAGGGTTTAATCATGTTATGTAATAGTTAGCCTAAAGCTAGCTAGCTTGCTAGGGTTTAATCAAGTTATGTCGTAGCTAGACTAATGTTTGCAAGCTTGCTTGGGTTTTAATCACACTATGTAATAGACTAATGTTAGCTAGCTTGCTAGGGAAATTGGAAAATTATTTTAATAATGTAGGTAACCTTGTTTTAATAGCACACCAGAGAACTTGGCTACTGCTTGAATACAATGTAATAGTAATTAGGCATCAAAATGTGGAAAAGTTCCAGGGGATGAATAGCAAAAAATCGAAGAAATCTATATTTTAATAAATTACTGAAGTTCAACCTTTTTAAAAAGCCAACGTAAAAAAAATAATAATAAAGAGGCCTTTTAAATGAAAAGTTTATTTTAAGCAGATACTGAAAACTATGAGATTGGATTGTACGTGTATCAAGTGATTTTCAAACCATTCCCACTCTCAGTTGCTATCTTTTTTTATATGTAAAGGTGGAATTTTCTTGATAAATAACGGCCGGAAATGATATGACACAAGGCAGGAAGAAATAAATATCTGCTAACAAATTCAGACAGCAGAGGCAGTCAGTTAAGGATAGGAGTCTGTGTGTGTGCTTAATATTCCAGCAGTCTGGCCTGAAGATGCATTTTTAGTAGCTAATCAAGTCATCAAGTCACTTAATCTTTTAAACCTAAAGCAGTTTCGCCATTCAAACTTGCTCATGTGCTAATTATGACACCCTTCACCAGTGAAATCCAAAGTGTGGGAGAATGAAAAACAGCGAACCCAGCAGTGCATTACCCCTGCAGAAGCTTTATGAGATTTTGAATTAAGACATGAGCCAGAAGACGGTTTCTGTAATATTTAAAGCACATACATATTTCATTAAATGATTTTCATAATGCAGAAAGAAAAGAAGCCTGATGGAAATGCCCAAGGATGGACTGGGAATATGAACACCATCAATAATAGAGAATTTTCTTTCTTTCTTTTTTTTTTTTTGGAATCATAGGCGAGCAGACGGAAAACACACAAAAGAAACAGGGTCAACCACTTACCCAGGAGAGCAGCCCACTGACCTCAGAAGTCCTCCAAACACCACACACACACACACACACACACACACACACAAACAATCATTACACATACAAGACCACATCCAGCACAAAGAGTTGTCAATTTTCAATTGATTTTAAGGCATACAAGCTAAACATTTCCTCTGTTTATTTAAATACGACACCAAAAAAACCTGTCACGTTCACATTCATTTACTATATAGCCATTCTCCTGGATAATGCACTGCGTCGCAAAGTCAGGCCTTTAACTCAATTTTACACACTTGCTGTAAAAAAGATCAATTTATCGTCTGTTCCAGTACAGACAAAGCATCTGTCTTCAAGATAACCATGTAGGAGTTCCAAGGAATCTGTGATCCATCAAATAATGAGTTCCACACAAAAGCTGTGTAACACACTAGGATAGATATTAACTTGGTTCAGCCGGGCAAAAAAAAAAAAAATTTGCACAGCAGGTGTGTGACCTCTTTAACACGCAGACGGCTGATGTTCTTTCTGCTCTTGTCATATAAAATTGCTTCTTTTCAAAAGTGGCGTACCTCAAAGAAGTGCCTTAGAAGGAAGTTCGGTTTTAGGAGAGATAGTGAGCAGAAAGTTGCGCTGAAAAAAAAAAAGTCATGGGTTTGTGCCCACAGTAATGCACAATAATATCTTTTCTATTAGGTCATTTAAACATTTTAACAGGGTGTATAAGTGCTCTTCTTTGTTTTGATGATGACTGCTTTGATGTGCTTTTAGGAATATGGTGCGAGTATATGAAAAATTTGAATATATTAAATCTTCTGCACACGGTGTGCTGATATTTATGTGCTATCCAGATGTTTTGCCCTTATTTCACCACCAAAGCGTAAGGGCTCAATATGCGATTTTCATGCAATTTCTCTTTCTCTTGCCCAGATGTTCTCTCTTAAAAATTCATGTGCACACTCATATTTGCCCTGGACTCATGCAAATATATTCTTCTCTTACTTAGTGTGCACACTCAAATTAATACACTTACATTTATTCATTTGACATGCCTTATAATCCTCAGCAAATAAAAAGTGAGGCAGAAAAGCAAGGAAGCTCAGCAGTTAAGCTTCTGGTCACTAGCTTAGTGCTATTAACTACTAAGCTGCCACTTCACACACATGTGACTGTGACATGCGAACAAAGCATGGAGAAACGTTATATGTGGATTTGTGTATGAGAGCAAATGGAATTTCTCTAGAAGGAATCGCGATTGCACTTTCGATTTTAATAAAACAATGCCACATTCCAAGGCAAATATTGTATGCTTATTAGACTTTAAAGCTGCCTTTTCTTCGTATTACAACAGTAGCCTTGTCACTTGCATTTCTCCTGAAAAATGAACTCGGGGTGACAGTGGCAAATGGAAGTGAAGCTGAAGATCTTGGACCTCAGACCTCAGACTAATCATATGGCACAGATTACCTGTTCTCCAATTTCTACTTTTATTAGCTCTTAATACTAACTTTCATTTGGTTCTTATAAACCTGACATCCATGGGATTCAGCTTAGATGAATGAAAAATACAGAAGAACATTATGAACACTGTTGGAACTATTTTCAGAGCGGATAAAGCTTGGCAACTGCCAGGAATCTACACAGCTCCACTGTTCCTAAGTAGAAGCAGTCGCATATACCTTTACCTTAGGTTTTCCCTCCAAACACAGTTAGCTCATTTTAAACATACCTGTACATGATTGGATAGTCTTATTTAATATTAACTTGTAAAAGAATTTTGTTTAAATCAATAGTTCCTCCATTCTGTTACAGCTTGTTCTAGCAGGTCCAGCCACGTAGAATAATTCAGTGAAGAAAAAAGGTGTTACGGATGTTAGCTGTGGAATTGATACAATAAGGGGAAAAAACAGAACATGGATTCATTCATTCATCTTAAGTAACTGTTTTATCCCAGGGTTAATCCCGAGCCTATCCTGGGAACACTGGGCGCGAGGCGGGAATACACCCTTAATGGGACACCAGTCCATCTCAGGGCACCGCTCATACAGTCATTCACATTTAGGGGAAATTTAGAGTAGCCAATCCACCTAATGGCATGTCTTTGGGACTTGGAGGACCTAGAGGAAACCCACGCGGACACAGAGAGAGAATACGAGCTCAGGATTGACCCAGGGACCCTGGAGTTGTGAGTTGGCAACGCTATCTGCTGTACCTTTTGTACACCAGCAAAGTGGGCAAACAAACACAACTGGGCTTTTATCACTTCAATAAATTCACTTTGTATCATCTCGCTGTGTACAAGAACCCAGCCACCAAAACCGAAAAAAGAACAACAAATATCAAAGTCTGAAAGACTTTGCTACTGCAATGGACTAGACGTCTGGAAAACCTTCAGATGAACTCAAGACATATAATACAGAGGGAAAACATGCAACAAACAAAGACACAATACAAAAATATTTTCTGTTTTTTTTTTTTTTTTTTTTTTTTTTTTTTAAGTTTGTCCATAGGTGCACAGCCTTCAAAGTTTTACATAGAGCAATATGACAAAATTTCCTGTTCGCATAATAACCATTAACCATTCAAGGAATCCTTGAGGAAACCTTTTTTGTAAGAGTGTAATGCTTTTCTATGATGATGTGATTTTCAGACTTTTTTTGCAAATTTTTTTTTTTTTCATGTCCAACAATACCCTTATATATACTAATATGGCCAAAAGTATGTGGACACCTAACCATCATGCTTGTTGAGCATACCATTCCAGATTTAGTCCTCCTTTGCTGCTATAACAGGCTCCACTCTTTTGGGAAGGATTTCTGCTCAATTTTGGAACGTGGCTGTGGGGATTTCTGCCCATTCAGCCACAAGAGCATTAGTGAGCTCAGGCACTGATGTCGGGCGAGGAGGCCTGGGGTGCAGTCAGCATTCCAGTTCATCCCAAAGGTGTTCAGTGGGGTCGAGGTCAGGGCTCTGTGCAGGCCACTCAAGTTCTTCCACGCTAACCTTGGCAAGCCATGTTTTCATGGACCTCGCTTTGTGCACAGGGGCATTGTCATGCTGGAACAGGTTTGATCCTCTTAGTTCCAATGAAGAGAAATCTTAAAACTACACCAAAGACATCCTATACAACTGTGTACTTCCAACCTTGTGGCAACACTTTGGGGAAGAAACACATGGGTGTGGGTGTGATGGTTCGGTGTCCACAAACCTTTGGCTATGTAGTGTACCTGTTAGTGGTTTATTGATGTCATTTACCGAGTTTACCAACAGTTGCAGGTGCCCTAGTCTTACAAGGCAGAACTAAACATGGCCAAGAAGGTCATTTGACTGACATTGATAATGACCAACCATAGACCATTTCCAGCACCTTTTAGTAAACCTGTTTACCAACTACTGCAAAGAAAACTCTGGAATAACCTTTATAAGATGTTATGCTGTGAACATTTTTCCATCCATGGTGTTCGGGAGATTGTGTTCCGTTGGGAAACCGCTGCATGGAAGAGGGCTTCAAGATTCTGAATCTTGTAGCCAGATAAGTGTATAATACGTCTCTGCTCACAGAGTGGCTGAGGATGAGACTACAGACATTCCACCATCTTTCAGTGTGTTTGTAGTGTTAGCAGATACATGGCGAGTAGCAAGAAGAGTGATGAGCTACAGTTATCATGACAGCAAGAAGAAATTCTCAGAGGAAGAAGCAGGAACAACCAGAACAACAGTCATGGCGAAGCTCACTCACAAGGGTAACAAATCAGCCAAAGGTCCCAACTAATGCCTTGCCTGTTCAGTTCTGGAGTGTTTATTTCTCTAATAATCATGTTTTTTTTTATTTTCAACAAAGGTTCCCATGTACTGTATCATTAAGTCTGAAAATCCAGAATTTCCTCACAATAATTGCCTTATCACACAGTTTTGCTGCCTCACAGTTCCAGGGTTCCAGTTCCTGAACTCGGGTTACTGTCTGTGTGGAGTTTTCAGTGTTCTCCACGTGTCCATGTGGCTTTCTTCCAGGTTCTCCATTTTTCTTCACCTTCCAAAAACATGGCAGTAGATTCCCCCTAGATGTGAATCGGTGTGTGCATGGTGCTCATTCATGCAGTATTCTCGCCTCACACCCAGTGTTCCTGTGAAAATCTCTAGATCCACCGTGACCTGACCAGGATAAAGTGATTTACTGAAGGTGAATGAATGCTGGTCAATGAAATTTTGGGATAAGTTTCTTCTTCTTATGAATCTGGATCTCTCCATTAAAAGATCATACTATGTCATGTTCACTAACCATAAACAGCCCAATTCTTTCAACCTTAATCCCTAGTCTTATCCAACCCACTTCTTCCCACATCTCCACTGTTCAAAAATAGTATTCAGCTCATGCATGTAATATTTTGTTAAATGAGGTGGCATTAGTGAGCTTAGAAAGTAGTTCTTATCTCTGGATTATATGGTGTGTGCTGTTTCAGCAATCCAATTTTTTTTTTTAGAGTTAGGTTTTTTAGAAAGCATAGAAGGCAGAAATACTCTGAGATGTTTGAAGATTGTTTGGCTATAGAAAATAAAATCACTTTTTTGAAGCCAGCTCTCGTGTACTTTGAAACGTCTAACCACAAATGATAAATGACACAAAAGGGTCCTGATGAGACATGTTTCTACATATTGGAACAAACTACGCTCACTTGCCTCAACCAGACAAAAAAGTGGCAAAAAGTTCAAAAAGTGGGAAATACTTCTGATCGCATTAATCTCGCACGCAGCCAAACAAGATGCCTCTAAATCTGATAACACACTGTGTAGAGAGGATAATAACTTTTCCTGCTTCATGATTGCACATATTTCATTGCCATTGTGGCAAGAAGATAACGGCCAAATGAAAATCAGTCAGTGTGGTCGGCCAAAAGTGAAATCAATCAGCTTCTGGTTATTAATTAAAGTCAATGGACCAGAGAAATCCTGAGATAGATTTCACACTTGGATAATGGCCTCTTTATATTGTCTGAGTTGCAGTGTTGTTTATCAGACAATAGAAACACATTAATGTCATACAGATGCCCGTATATAATAGTGTGTGTGTAATCAAAGTGTTCAAGATTTTCAACAAAGAGTCAAATTATACCAAAGTTCAGATTATATCAAAACTATTAGGGCATCCCGGCAGGGGTCATTATGAGGTTGAAAGTTGACATGACACTTTGGATGTTGTTAGGCTTACGAGTTACAATTTATTTGTTTAGATGTTTACTGTGATGTCACTGGTTTGGATCATCCACCACCCTGATAGAAGTGAGTCTGTGGTCGTCCCTTTAAACTGATGGATGGGCCACATTTTTCATCTACATTTTAATGGATACGTATACCAAAAACTTTATCAGTTGTTATTCAGAGATCATTCAATAAAACATTAGAAAAATCAAAAAGCCAAATCATTTATTCATTCAGTAAGCACTTTATCATGGTCATGGGCACACTGGATCTGGAGTCCATCCCGAGATCACTGGGAGCGAGGAATGATGATGATGACCCTGGATGAGACAGTTGCCAGCATATTTTTGTGAGAGGTGAGGAAAACAAAGGCTAACCAGAGGAAACACTCAAGGAGAATAAGTAAAACTCTACCCAGACAGTAATGTGAGTTTAGGATCCAACCGGGGAGTCTGTGGTATGCTGTCTGGAGCGTTGGGGCAGCAATGCTACGCCACTGTGCCACAGCCAAAATTATTAAAACCAAATAAAGTACCTGGATAACATGGGTCGACTGGATAACCATGGACCTGGCAACCCTGCTTAGTACCAAAATGTCATCTCTCGTTTCCATAGTAACAAATTACAGAGGGACTTGTATAACAGACACTCCACATCAATGGATTAAAAAAAAAAAAATTCTAACATTTGTAATATTTGTTGATATGGTAATGTTGTCTGTGATGAGATATTTATTTAGCATTTTTGGAAGGTAACTTTGTTCCTTTAAGTTTTCCTTTAAGCAGGAATAAAGTCTTTCTTGGTAACCTGACAAGCCACACTGTCAGTCTTATTAACTTTAATAGATTATTATTAATATTAATATAATAATAATAAAATATTGATAGTGTTAAAAATTGCTGTGGTATAAGAGGAATAAAACACTTCAGTATCACACCATCTTGTTGTTAATTATTGTCCTTATTTTATTAAATTTGATTTTGTTAAAGCTCATACTATTACTTACAAAAGTTCGACATCAATCCATAAGCCAAAAACAAATCAGAAATTGGAAATCAATCCCATAATTCTTCAGCAGATTTGTAATAATTTGTTGTAAACAACTAAAACATCCCAGAATGCACCGCAGTATTAGTATAATTCGTTTTAAGCAGTGTTGTAAAGTGCACCAATATAAAATGCCTGTATAAAATGTGTTTTGTGTTAGCATGTTCACTTTTGACACTGCATGCTACACTGTCCTCAAATGAGATTCTGCGCTTTTCCACTGGACTGTGTAAAGATCTCAATTAAGATATGTCTGAGTGAATAAAATGTTCAACTGCCTCCTGGTGTCAGACAGCCATCTGATTTTAACCATTTAATGTACCATTTAACCGTTTAATATAAAGGCTGAATTCCTAACCCATCTACTTAACACTGTATTTGCTATACAAGACCTGGACAAAGCTCAGGCTGTGAGTTAGGACAAGCAGGAAGAGAAGTAACTGAACTGCTGTAAACTGTTTCATTGCTTTATTGTGTATTAGCATAAATTCTACAAGTCTCTGGAACCATACTAGAGGGATTGAACACTGTTCTCACTGTCCTGGAAGAAACCACTCCCATAAGGATAGAAAGATTTCATCATTGGTTAAAGGTGATTAGTCGGAAGAACTGTCATGAACTCCCCCTCTCAGCGTGAAATGCGACCTGCTTTCATGTCATTCTGTTTTGAGTACTTCAGGTGCTTTGGTTTGTGTCCTAGTCCTGTCTCCACTCCTGTCCTGCCATTGGTTGATTACCCTAATGTGCTCACCTGTTCTGTGTAAAGTCCATAATTAGTTTGTCTGTGTATACCCTGCTGTTTGTGTTCTTTGTTGCGAAGTCTTACCATGCTACTGGCTTAGTGATTAGCATGTTTGTGTCGCACCTCTGGGGTTGGGGGTTTGATTCCTGCCTCCAACCTGTGTGCACAGTATGTTCTCCCTGTGCTTCAGGGTTTTCTCCAGGTACTCTGGTTTCCTCCCCTAGTCCAAAGACATTCTTTGTAGGCTGATTGACATTTCCAAATTATCCATAGTGTGTGAATGTGTGTGCCGTTGTGCCTGCGATGGATTGGCACCCCATCCAGGGTGTCGCCACCCTGAGCCCCAAGTTCCAGGCTCCTCGCAACCCTGTGTAGGTACAGAGAATGGATGGATAGACCCTTTTTTTTTTATTATTATTATTATGGATACTCCTTGTTTAACCCTGTCTACCTAGCCATGCTATGGACCATGACAATGTTTCTTGGAGTCACCTCAATAAAGCAACTTTGTGTTGCACATAACTTTGTACGGATCTGCTGTGACTCTTCCCTCAAATGGGAAAAGTGGACCTGAATCATGTTAGCAAAATGCCTTTCCATAAGAGAGCCATTAATTTGTCTGTCTATAGTAATAATAATAGTCTTATGCTATGTTGCTTATATTGCTGCTAGGACAGTCCTGTGTATATTGATTAGACTCCTTCAACTGGACAGATGGGTGAAAGAATACGGCTGTTTTCTACTGATTGCTCTTCTCCTTTCCTCAGTATCAGCACTTTAGGTCTATTGACCGGATGGTTATTTGGTCTTTTCTCTCTATTTGTTAAGGTTGTAAGAATGTGCATGTGTGTGTGTGTGTGTGTGCGCTCGCAAGCATGTACATGGATGTAGCAGCCAAGATCTTCTTTTAAAACAAATAATCCCAATTAATTCTAAGTTCCTTAAAAATATTCTTTGGCAAACAAAGCGACAGTTGAAAGTGCAGACAGCGTATATACAATGTACGGAACCATTTATATTGTAGTGGGAACTCAATATACAGTCAGGTCCATAAATATTTGCACATTGACAAAGTTAGTGTTATTTTAGCTATCTACCACAGTATATTGGAGTTGAAATTAAATAAAGAATAAGAGCTCAAAATGCAGACTTGCATTCAGCTTTAATTTAACTGTATTTACACTCAAATCAGTTGAACAGTGTAGGAATTACAGGGTTTTTTAAATTTATTATTATTATTATTATCATTATTATTTTTTTTTTTTCAAATAAAAAAAGTGGGGGGAAATAGTGATGTTCATGGATTTTTAACTAATCCTTTTTTTTGTTTCGTTTTGTTTCGACCAGTGAATGAATTATCCTAAACCATATTGTCACTGTACTAGTTGGGCTAATTTCAGTTCTCTTGTGTGATTGTGGGCTTTTTTGTACTTTGGCTGGAAGTTTTGATGATGCCTGTGACTAGAAGAGAATGCAGCCCAAGAAGGCGCGTTTCTACTTTAAACTGCAAACATGTTTTGATTTGAGTTCAAAAGATTGTGGGTGAAACATTGTGGCTACAACAAATTGTCAGACAGAAACACTGGCCTTCATACTGCTTCTTGCCTGAGCAGATACTGCGCAAGAAAAACTGACTTCAAAGTCAAAGTCGCATGTAACACGAGACGTGCTTGTGTTTTCACCCTGTATGCGCAAAAAAAAAAAAAAAGCAAGAAAAGCAAGTATAATGGAGAGAAAAAAAAAAAAAAAAGCAGCATTTAGCTTTGCAAACTTTACTCTGAGCTCATGAGTGTAAAATTTGGACTCTCTCTTGATCTTTCATGGATACGGTGTATATTTTCCCCACCATGACATTTGGATGCAGCGATAGATACCGCTTAATAGGATTTAACAGCAAAGGCCAAGTGACACCAAGGGACAATGAAACCACTGACATTTCTTCCCTCATTGCATGATCAATAAAGACTAGTGAGAAACAGATATGCTCCATGAGCTGAATGTTTTCAAATCCGCAAAACTTTTTATTTTCCTTTTACATTTGAAAATTGAAGCTTCCTTTGGGTAAGGTGATCCCATCTGGTGTACGTTGTGGCCCTTGGGAAGGGGTCATTTAGATTACATTTATAAGCATTGTGTGTGGTTTATTTACATTTTATGAAGCTCTTAGGTCAAAACTCATGAGATTCCATGTATTCCAGCTGTCTAGGTATGGATAGACTGTTAGTGTAGACATTTTAACCTAATCTTACAAGTTATTAACAGTTTGGAATATGAAGTATAAATTCCATTCCTTTTCCGTCAGTGGACATTTGGGCTTTTATAAAAAATAAAAAAAAAAAGGTTGTAAAAGGAACATGTAGTGCTTTATACTTATGCAGAATTGATTACCACCATATTTTCAGGACATGAAAATCATTCATTTGGCATTCATCCGTGTCTCATAAATAAGTGAAGTAGTATTGGAGTGGTGCTTCATAAATAAGGAATAAAGCCAGGGCATGCTGTTATAGGAGAATAATCAACAGTAGGGTGGTGTGATGCGTCTTTCCAAGCACCGTTACGCTTTCCTCTTATAACACAGCAATTTGGCAACTTTAACCATTTGTTTTTTTTTTACAGATACACTTTTGGAGTATAATTTTAAAGAACATCAGAAAGCATGTTTTTCTGTTACATTCTAACAGCTGTAAACATTCATTCCTTCACCATCTTCTCTCTCTCTCTCTAATAAAACAAAAGATTCCACCTGTCATGTTGCCAAGAAACTGCAAAGTCCTTTGTCCTGATGATCTTCCCGTGTTGGAAAGCTTTTGATAGTTGCAAAGCGCTGACACCGGAGACTCCTTCCGTAAATGCTAAATAAACATCTCCTTACTGAAAATATCACCATATCAACGGTTAAGCATATTTTTTTTTAAATCTGTTTATGTAGAGCGTCTGCGATATGAGCAGAGTGTAAATCATACGCGTGAGAAACATGCCTATCAGAAAATCAAGTTTAAATCTCCATCCATAGTAAAACATGTCCAGCAATGGTGGCTTTTTTAATTAAATTGTACATGTAGGAGGTTCACATTTGGCTCTGCTTTTCCAGCACGTAGGGTGTATATACAGCATTAAAAAAAAAAAAGAGCCTAGACAGAGCATTGCTTTTAATAGTTTCTAATTGAGTTGTATCATCTTACAAGCAGCACCAAAGTGATGGCGTATAGACGTGTTAGACAAGAAGAGAAGAGTCAGTGTGTGTGTGTGTATGTGCGTGTGTGTGTGTATGGAATGCAGACCAGTAAATATGTCACACAAAAACATGCCCTTTCTGAGTGGGTGTGTGTTTTTTTTGATGATGATGATGATGATTATTATTATTATAATAAACATTTACAAATATGAGTTAAAAACTGTCTCACTAACTCAGACAATCTGTGAATATGCATGTATCTAAATGAAAATGACTTCCTTCTTGAACACTTCCATTTGTGAACTCAAAATTATGCCCACATTCCCACTCTAATTTCCATACATGGACTCAAAAACACACCCACATTTCCATACATAAGACCAAAGACACACCTTCTGGTTTGTTACCTCACTGTGTTCACCTGTTTTGTGTTAGTTCTTGTGTTGTTTGTTGCTTGTCCTGCTTTTTTTTTTTTCCCCCCTCCAAACCATGTTTTCTTGTTTCCACTTTAGGTTCTGGTTTTTTGAAACTCTTGCCTGGGTATCAAATATGGATTATCCTTGTTTGATGTTGCCTGCATGCGTTTTGACCTCCAGCATGGACTTTGATAATGAGTCTTGGTTGGTCTTAAATAAAAAGCACATCAAGCACCTACACGTTACAGTTTATAGGTGTAAGACAAAACAAAATGGCTAGAATTCCTGCAAACCTTGCACGAGAGTTGTTTGGGCTCTCAAAGTGCCACTTCTTCTCAGGAAAACTCTGTAGGAGGCTTATTTTTTTTGGGACAACTATTTGCGATAATGATAAGGGAAGATTTAGCCCATCAGAGAATGCTAACTTTTGTTAACTTTCATCAGTTACTGTATTATCCACTTTGGCAAATGTTAAGTGAAATCTCACACTTCATCTTTAGTCAAAAAAGAAAGTTCTAATTGATATTCTTTGCACAGAAAATAAGGTTCGTCCTACACTAACACATCAGTTTGTTTAAAACCAATGCTGCAACACTCCTACACGGAAATTCGAAATAAATAAATAAATAAATCTACTGGGGGGAAAAAAAGACTGAAACTCCCATGCAAACTTTTCTATTAGGTTTAAGATCCCACATTTGTTTGAGTGTTCTGAAGACACTTTGTAGCACTACATGATGATGGCACTGTTGTACGTTTTTACTCCACTCTGAAATGTTGATGAAAGACTTGGTTAAATGGGCCTATTAAGGCTCTCTCTTGTTATATTTAGAGACGTCTTAAGAACCTCATGCTCCAGGCTGTGCCTTTTTTGGGCCAATTTTTGTTCTTCGTATTTAACCATGTTTAGTCACGCGTTTAGTGAAATTCTGGACTAATGTGTAGTGCAGACAGAGGGTTCTTTGAAGAAATCCATTAATTTCAGCCCTACCTTCATGGTTATAATTCCTATAAACAGCCTGTGTCCTTTTCAAAGTTACAAAACAGTTAAAGGTAAAACTGGAGACAGGATTCTCATAGAATCTGTTCCAATAAGATTAACTTTAAATTATTATTTAATGTGTTGCTAATCAACATACTACTTGCACTCCAACTTTAAACTTTTCATAAAGTGTCATTCATAATGACTGACATTTTCCCATTAATTCCTGCAAATAAATGTCGGTTTAACACGAAGACGTTGCTCTGAGCAGCAAATTCACATGATTCAGAGCTTTGTCTTATACAATAATAGGGGAAGTTGCCTATCTTCTGTACATGATAGGTAGACAAATATTTGGTTTCCATCCCAGTGCCCTCGGCTGTACGCCAGTTAGTCAATTAGCTAGCTTCTGAAGTGGCTACAACACAAAGCTATGATTTTCTCATCTTTGGCTCCTCTTCTTTGCAGTTCCATGATTCACATGTTTTGTTTTGTTTTTTAGGTTTTCCTCACAAACATTTCATACTGAATGAATGGATAGCAGAATCATTTTTCATCAAATCTATTCTACAAAACTACTCCCGTTAGCTCCAGTATTCAAAGAGAGAGAGACACCTTATTATCACTTAGGTTTTGAAATGTACACTCACATTTAGTCTTTTTTAGGGCCAATGTGCTAATCTAGTCTAACTGGGTGCTTTAACATGTCCTCGAGGCCTCTGAATTGTTTAACGATCATATTTTTTAACATTCTGCACTCTGCGAAACCAATTGAGAGATCTTTCTTTTTGGGGAGCCGTAAATGTGTGCTTTCAGATCCGGAGGGAAGAATCCAAGCGTGTGCAAGATAGTAGGAAAATGTCAGAATCCTGTCATGGGGAAGCAGCATGGCACGGCTGAGATTTTTCCAACATTTGTAACCCGAGAACAGCAATGATCCGCTCACAGTGGGGGATCTGCATACAAAAGCCTCCGACACACTTCTCCTAAGAGATGCAGCTGAATGTCTAAATATAAATCACACACACCTGCAGCTATTGTAGGAACAGAAGTGTGTTTGGGGAAGATGATGAATGGATAGGGAAGAGGATGGATGGGTATCCTGGAATTGTGTGTGTGGATCTGGTTCGCTCCTTATAGTCCTGGCATATCATTTAGTTACTAATATTAAAATGACTATTTGGTAAGAATAGAGCGGAATGGAATACCGTTATTGTCATCGTAGACGTTTTACATCCATCAGTTAACAGAAAACCAATTGCAATTGTGTATTTGTGAAGGTGAGGAATATAAGTCTGGGGCTTGAAGGTTTTAGGATTTGAAACCAGCCCAACTTTTCCCATTATACAGTATCATAATGCAGCTGTGAAGAGGGTAGCGTTGGTGTCTCACATCTCTGAGCTCAATCCTGCATCCTAACGCAAACTTTAGGATTCTGTCATGGAGAGAAAAAAAGGGTATATTTCATGGTATCACTTCAGACTACGTACAAATGTAAAAATGAATGTCGACTTAATTTCGTTTGAGGTAATGTCATTATTAATATCAAAACCGCCACCAAAACTTATAAATCACGAGCCGCTGCTGATTTTTTACTCCTTATTTTATTACACAAAAAGTTTACAGATTTAGGAGGTATTTTCCGTATGCACATTACTGACTGAGAGTTTCTATGAAGGCCGCTCAACACGCTATTCAGTGCGACAAAGAGGAGGACTGTGGGACATTTAAATGTCATGTATCTTCACCCAAGTACATAATTGGTACAATTGAAGCCCACCTACTATAAAAAGTCCACTCAGTGAATAGGGTTTTTTAAATGCTTGAAAAAAATGGAGATAAATGGCACATGGCATGGTGTTCAGTAAGGTTAATTGAAAGCAGCAAGGGGAATAAAATCATAGTTCAGTAGCACATTAGGTTTTTTTTTATTAATATATGGCAGCAGAATATTTTTAAATATAAAAATATTTTAATTTATTTAGTATATATATTAGTATATATAATAAATAATATATAATTAATTTAATTAGTCCCTGAATTAGCCTAACAAGTTATAAGTATTAACTGAATATACTGTTATGTTAGTTTTTGATAAATGAAGAAACAAGAACCCCTTCTGAGAGTGGGACAAGGTTCTTGGACCCTTTTGTAGGAATACAATAATTTTCTTTGCTTTGCATGAATACAATGATATTTTTGAACTGAAAAGGGCGAGAGAGAGAGATGTATCTTCTCCAACTTTTAAAATGTCACCAGGTGGATAATTTAATAAGCACTTAGTTATTGTAAAGAAAATTCTAACTTCAAATACCAAGAGGATCACTGTTGATTTTCAAACAGTGTAAGAATAAAAATAAATAAATAAATAACTTGCCAAGAAACATTTATCAAAACTCTGATACGCATGGATAGAGGCACTGTCGTCTAAATATATTTCATGTTGCGTTGTTCAGTTCGCTGTCTTTCCCATTCATGGCTGCAGTTTAGATTTCATTTTGGATTATAGATAAGGCTTTATCAAGAAATAAAGGTTTGATGATTTACAATAGTGTCAGCACGTATTAATGATAATCAGTCACTGGGTTATTTCCCTTCAGTGTGTATATGTAAAAAAAAAAAAAAAAAAGAAAAAGAAAAACTGTTGAAAACAACACCTTACAATTTATATATCAGTTCCAGTTAATGGAGCATATCTAAGCTTGCAGGATTGGCAAAAGCTATTTTACCATGTCAATAAAGCATATATAAATTGATATATAAATATAAAAAAAAATCATATAGAAATGCGACAAGGAAATCTTATAAACCTCATGCTCTGTCCACTACGCAGCAATGCAGTAACATCTCTATAGTCAGAAACAAAGACACAAAACGGTACATTTGCTCGTTATTGGGGTGGCTTGGTTGTTATTAGTTTTATAGGTCAAACATTCAGAATGTACCTTTGACGGAACCACCTCAGTGATAAAGTGGACATGCATATGCATATATATAAAAGTGTGTGTAAATCATAGATGGAAGAAATGCGACGAGAACTAAAGGTATTTCGATTTTCAAAGAAGCCAATCTGGTTATAATCTCTGCATCAGTGGGTTTTAAAATGGCTGCCGCAGGGGGACACCAAGGGCGTTGTATGACAATTTCCTAACTTGTAACACTGCTACACTGTACGGAAAAAAAAAAAAAAAAAAAAAATCGAATTCTTTGTTCATGAGATCATCGGTCTTAAAACACATACTGTAATGCGACATGATCACTAGTCAGCAGTTTAGTGCTAAAGTGAGCCAAGACAACTAACGACAAATTTCTGGCAGTCCGAAAATCTTGATTTTTTTGTGAGGCTTGCTATGGCGCTTGTCTAAAAGCCGCCAATAGGAAGATGCCATTGGCTGACTCACAGGACAGCTCCAACTAACATAAATGAAACATGCTAATGGACAGACAAATATTCTGCACTGTTAAAATGACTGTTTATGTATCACTAACAGTAAATAATGTGTAAAAATAACGTTCATATGAACCAAAGTGCAAACACTTCCCTCAGCATCGCATACATTCACAATGACATAACAAAACCAATGCAGAATCCCCATGCAAATAACAGACTGTACTGTAGGATAAAATCTACTAAAACAAATGCAGTTACTGACTGGATTGCACAGGCTGATCAGTTTATATTGTTTAAGTTAAAGGACATAACATACCTGGAAACAATCACCGTGCTATCCTCCTCCCACACACTCTGTACACAAACCGCTAATTAGTTAGCTCCGTGTGCTTCACATAACACTCGCATAAAACTCACATAAAACTCGCAGTACATGTAAATAGATTTGTATAATCGACTCAGAACATGTCGTGCTTAACGTTTCGTTAACTTTAACCGAATTAACACTCTTGAGCATACCATTTTGAACTGGGAGAAGAGAAGAGGAACTCGAGTGTCTTGCCTCGCCAGCGTCTAATCGCGGTCTGAGGCTGACGTAACTCCCGCGCGCTCCCGTAAAGTATAGCACGCAACACAGATAAATGTCCCACCTGAAAAACACCTTAGCTTATAGTTCCTAGCCCAAAGGGACGTTTTGGGAAGTTCATCACGCACATATATATATAAAAAATATTTCTCTCTTTCTAACCGGCTACATAAGCAGACCGTAGTCATTTTCTTTGCTCGCACATACATCGTTAAAGGATTTTTATCGTATCGCAGAGTGTAGAAGTCAGCCAAGATTTTATTGGGATCCTCTTGTACAGAGTGGCAGTAATATTCTTAAAAGACTGCTGAAATTGCAAAAACAAGCTTTCCGTTGAAAATTAGTAAATGGGAAATTAAATGTAACAATTTTGGTACAAAAAAAAAAAATTCAGGATGCACTGTTGAATAAAACAAGCCTTGCAGTGTATGTCACTTACGGTTACTCGACCATATCAAAGCTTGCAAAGATATTTTGCCATGTCAGAAAAACAAAATGTTCTTTAAGCGGGATGTGCAGTTATAGGAAAATAATCAACAGCAGAGTTGCCTTTGCAGCCCCCCCCCCCCTTACCCCCCCCCCCCCCCAAAAAAAAAAAAATTGATTATTTTCCTAACAGCATGTCCTCAAATGTTGTATTTCTCTCATACCACAGCAGTTTACCAATGCTAATATTTTTATTTATTAAAGGATGATATTTTATCCATTTACAGTTACATTTTGGATGCTGTGGTTCATATTAATGTCACGTGACACTTACTATCCACAAAGCTAGAACCGCTGCTTTACGCTTTACACTATACATACGATTTTATAGAAATTGAGACAAGCCCGAAGATTCATGCTGATAAAATTATTTGTACTATTGCTCCACTTTTGTGACCGGAACAGAGCATTAAGGTTAATCATGTGTGGATTTTGTAATTTCTCGCAGAGGTCATGCCGAAGATCTACAGCGCAGGCCTATAACAGAGAAATGAGGCGGACACACAGAGAAGCCCTGCGGCCATTTAAAGTAAATGAGGCTCGTTTAGGCTGCATTGTTTTCCCATCACTGAAATACATCTTCTATAGATTCTCAGCTGCAGTCATTTATTATTATTTTTCTCTAATCTAAAAGTGCTAGAGTGCCTAGTTTACATACCAGTTGGGTGTCAGAGGATGACTAAATCTCCTTTAGCTGAGAAGGAGAAGAAAAATAGCCCTAACTTAGGGCTAAGTAAATGCTTTTCATAGATCTTTTACGGTCCAGTGAAAAGTCCACATTGATCGCGGGTTTTTTTTTTTTTTTTTTTGCTGTTGTTGTTTTATGTGCTTGGAGCTGCATCAGTAGAATTTATGGCTACCACTTTACAAAAGTGTCCACAAATAAGCATAAGTGCTAATACTTTAAATGCAAGTAATGCTTCCATGGTGATGAATTAGTAAATGGACTAATATAACAACAAATAATGAAGTGTGTATCTTAACTGCCAACTGAGTAATATACAAATATTTCTTAATGCTGTTCATAATGCCATCATTAAGTATTGCCAGTGTGTGATGTATTATAGGTCAGTTTTGGGTTCATGGATAAGGATCACACGTTACCAAAATATAAAGCTTATAATTTGGGTTATCCGACAATGGGCCTCATTTATCAAGCTGCATAAACAGATTTATTAGTAAATTGTTCATAGAAGCATTTGCAAAAGAAAGTTGGTATTCCCGTAATTTCAGGAAAAGAAAAAAAAACCATTCGTATCCTACTCGTGCTCCTGAGTGTGTGGAAATTTATGCATAAGACGACTAAATAATGTTAACCTCTACTGATCAGCTTCAAATCATATACTGGTGGTGAGTTACTGCACTTTTATATACGGACTTATATACAGATTAAAGAAAGTAAGCCAACATAAAGCCATAATACAGTATGAGTAGGGATTCATTGAACAAGAAATGTTGCTATATAAAAGGAGGACAGGCTGCAGTGGCTCAGACTGTGTGTAAGAGCCAGCACTAAGTGACTGATAAGTGACCGATCTGGTCTGTTTCAATCTTCAATGCATCCATCCATCTAGCCATCCATCCATGCATCCACACACATTTTAATAATTTATAGTTACATTCAATGCTTTGGAATATACACAAGTTAATATCTGTTACCAAGTACATTCTTATTATATTCCTTCATCAGCCTCATTATTCTCGCTCTCAAATTTAATAAGACGAAAAAAACTGGAATGCACAAAGTCCTCGGTTCTGAAGAGCTTCCTGTGGCGGAAAACTTTCTGAGTGTTACAAAGCACTGACACTGGAGACTCCTTCCATACAAGTTAAATAAACCACTATATAAACGATTCCATCCATCCATTGTTAAACAACGACACATTTTTTTGTTCGTTTATTATTAGGCTTAGATGATGTGGAGTCTGCCATACGAGTTCATATGAGTGAGCTGTTCCTATACAAGCAATAAAATATTAGAACAAGGGCATTAGCAAAAACCGTTAATGTGATTAGGAATTCAGTTGGCACTACTGTAAGAGCTGCTGTTATAGAAAATCAATCAACACCTTCCTGACCGAGCGAGCTGAGGATTCAACAGTGCTGTGTTATAATAGCATTTTAGCTAAACAAACCTCTGAAATCTGTGATTGTTGCCTGGCGATGAGAATGTTTTGCTAGAGAACGACGCCGAGTCGCATCCAGTTGGCAGGCAGTGAGCTGTGAAGCTAGAGCAGAACATCAGGACTTGCCAAACATACTATGGGAATCGGTTCAGAGTAGGCTGAGGTGTAAGTGAGGAAAATTTATTTCGGCGTAGAGAAGAAGGCAAAGAGAGATATCTCTGCTTGACTGGAGGCTCTTGGCATGGGGCAAAATTGATTGCCTGGTGGAAGTTTGAGCTCAAACCAACTGCTCTCTTACTCGTATTATTTAGGGAGGAATATTGCTCAGTGATCATGCACGGACAAAACTGTAAGATCAAGCTGCTGTCCATTCATAATGTATCAAATACACATTAATACCTAGATAATACCTACTACTGCTAGATCATACAAGAAATAGATATAACAGCAGCTCTGACAGTAGCGGTGACCCCAAGGTTGATATTTATTTCACTCGTTCTAATATGTTAGCATTTCTACAGTAAAAAAAAATTACCCTTGTATGGAGGACGATGTACATAATCTAAATGTAATAATATACGAATGAAACTAGGACACAAATAAATATTTATACTGTTGAATTCTCAAATCAATTGGTGAGAAGGTGATGTATTTATCTTAGTGCTTCTTTCTAATAGGGTATCATTTCTACAATAAATTATACAGGGACCTTTTGTGTGGAGGGAAAAACAAATGATATGGATCTAAAACTTTGCATTAGGAAAGATTTATGGATATTTATGGAAGGAGTCTCCAGGATCAGTGCTTTGTAACAGCAAGTAACTTTTCTGCCACGAGAAAGTGCTTTGCAGTAATAGGACAAGCTGTGTTTGCTTTTATTATTATCATCATCATCATCATCATCATCAAGAGAGAGAAAACTGCATTCGTGATCTATCCACTGTTATGGGAAACACAACCCACTTCTCTTTGCGTCAAGACATACTGTAGCCCTACGTGGATTATTTTCCTATAACGGCATGTCCTGTCATGATGCATCACTCCTGTATGTCCTGCACTGCATGTCCATAAACATGAAAAAATGAGCACAATACTCCTCTCAATTCATTTAGTATTTCCTGGACTTATCATATATCAATGCAAGAGGAAATTAGCACATGCATAAGGTATGGTAATTATGATGATAATTATGTTCATTGTTGCCATTCAGGCTTATGTGACCCCTACACTGATACATGATTGCAATTATTCAGGGCTGTATGAAGGCATGGACGATTCATAATTGTATTGTATTGTATTGTATTGTATTTATTTATTTTTGTGGGAATGAAACAAGTAGCCGTCGCACTTGAGATAAATCCAATTAATCTCAATGAAAAGGCAAGCCTAGTTCTGATTCACAATAGATGAACAGCCATTTCTTAGAAAGGACAACACTTCGAAGCTCTTTTTTTTCCTTTTTAGTCAGAATGAACGAATTAATGCTCCATTTCCATCTGCAGGCCTGCATATATTCAGAGTTGTCAGGATTAAACTCTTCGCCGTTTAAAGGCTTTCTGTATTGTGCGCACACATTCAGTGTGCACGGCCATAAGGCGTAGCGTTCCACGACTCAGTGGCTGAAGTTGTTAATTAGCAATAATTACTAAAGAGGGCCTGGGTGTTGTATTTATTCATGCACAGCACGGGATTAATGACCCATCATCTACTTCTACTAAATTGCGTTCAAGTCTCTTAAATAAACAGCCAATTTTGTACGCGCTGCTCTGGGACATACTTCTGGCAGCCATGATTAACACTGACTTGCAATTAAAGAAAAAAATAATGCTCTTCTTGACCTTCAGCGGTGCGCTAAAGAAGTGTGCACTTCATCGGCACTTGAGTTCAGAATTAAGTCCACTTATTAATCCAGGTGTATGAACTTCTCTGATTTTCTGTCATCTTCTGCATTATATTTCATTCATGTTGCTGCAGATTTACAGCAGGTTAAACACAATGCATTTCGTATTTTAATGAAGCTGATTAAAATGTCTTTAGCATATTTGCCACACTTATGACATCATAATGTGTGTACAGAGTGATTTTTTTTTTTAAAAAACATTTTATATTCAGGGTTTGGGATGGTGCTAACATTTCTTCCAGTACCCAAACAAGTGCACAGTCGTGTATAAATATTTATATTCTAGCGCTATTGAATTCTTGATTCTGATTGGTCAGAAGGTGTTGATTCATGTTCTGAATCATATTCATATTCTTCAAATCACGGGCTTATTTTTGTTTTCTATAATAACAGCTCATTGAAGTGACTTGTATGTCCCGATACATAATCTACATAATCTAAAGTTAATAATAAACAGAGTTATTTTAAAAGAAATTGTGATTTTATGTAAAAAAAAAAAAATCGTTGATGTGGTGAAGTTTTCTGTAAGGAGATGCTTATTTAACATTTGAACATTTATGGAAGGAGTCTCCATTGTCAGACCTTTATAATAATCAGTAAGTCAGGACTTTCTGTGGTATAAGAGGAATAAAAAAAAACTCTTTGGGATGTGCCGCTATTGAAAAATAATCAAGTTCTGCTTCACGTTGCACCGCATCACAACACCCTGTCATTGCTTATTGATCTATAACAGCACACCCTGTCGTGTTTTCTTCCTTACTTATCCTACATACGGTATTCTGGATAAATATATTTAAAAATAAATGAAGTGATAAGAAACATGCGCTCAGAACAAAATATCGGCTGTCACGAAATACAGGAATTTATTTTTTTTTCTTTATATTGCAGGCTGATTGTACAGGAGGATAAGTTGGCTTCAGTGCAGGGGATAAAAATAATTTATAAACCGTTGCCATGCAGACATCGTCTCTCAATAAAAACTGCATTTCTTTTCTAACTGATGATGTTCCATATAACAGCCTTCATCACTATTGTATAGGTTGGTGGCTTTGGGCCATAGCCGAGTAAAGCATGCATACAGATGAGTCAAATACATCAGAACGTAGGAACTCCGCTGCACTATTTCATCTTATCACAAAATGTAAATCTGTTGTAAGGTACTATAGGTACTATATAGTGTACCAATTAATCATATGAAGCGTCAAGCCAGAGGTTATCTATCTATCTATCTATCTATCTATCTATCTATCTATCTACACATTATATAAACACCACATCTGGCTATATATATATAAAACCAGATATACCTCACCTCTGGCTATATATATGTGTGTGTGTGTGTGTGTGTGTGTTTCCAGAATCTGCGAAATGTTAATAATTTTTTAAAAAATAAGAGGGATCATAAAAATTGCATTTTGTTTTTTCATTTAGCACTGCCCTGAATAAGCTATTTCACATACCAGATGTTTACATTTAGTCCACTATTCAAAAATAATAACTAATTTTACACAAATTAACCAGGTCTAATGTTTCCGTATGCTTGATTCTCAATACTGTGTGTTGTTACCTGTTACCTGGATGATCAACGACTGTTTTTATGTGACACCTAAAGCTAACCCTGACCCAGAGAAAATACCTCAATCAAGGAACTGACGTCATATGGTGTAAAGACCTCCAAGTCCCAGTATACCTCAACGAGCATCTCACCTTTGGCAGCGTCGGACCTGCGCTCCATCTCGCCCTGAATATTAACACCTGCAGCCATTTCAGTTAATTAAGGACCCTATAAATATTCACGCTACCCGTTTACGCATCACTGCACTCTGCATGTGCGTTTGGTCTGCCATTTCCTCATTTTTCCATTAGATTACATTTCCAGTCGTGTTCGTCGTATAATCTGTCAGAGTTGAAATAATGGGTTTGTTATTGCTCTAGTGGAATTTCAGTTAGGTTGCATGGTGAGGTAATCCTCGTCTGCTACTTCCTAGGTCCTGGTCTATAAACAGTGTTTTAATTAAAACCACTAAAAAGTCTAAGGGGCTTGTTTCTCGTGTGGTCTTTTTTTTTTTTTTTTTTTTTTATATATGGCCTGTTAATGCTTATCATAACCCACACCTACAGTACATAAAGAGACCGCTTAGTTTAATTAGTCAGTGATTTCTATCTAGTTTATCAGGCCAC
>CM040991.1:4959165-4972384 GCA_022985145.1 Pangasius djambal
AAAAATCAATTTTTTCAGCTTTATTTTAAGAGGGTCCACAAAAATATGGCATTTACCATTTAGGAATTACAGTATATAATTACTGTGTATGTATATATATATAAAATATATACACATACACACGCATATGGAACAAATGAGCAGTTACTGGACTCGGCACAGAGTCCATCTGCCACCCAAAGTGTCTCTTAATCTCGGAGCAGATTTCAGCTGAATTTAAAACAACCAGATTCGTATTGTAGATGTGAACAGAGATTTGTTTAGAGCTGAAAAGGTCAGCGTTGGCAGAGAAGAAAAGGAAAAGCTACAGCTTTCTCTACTTCCCCCCGATCTCATAACTGTTTTTGGAACCTTAATGAAAGTGTCTGTACGCTACTTGAGCAATAATAGTTAGAAATGGGGCTGTCGCATTCCCTCCTGTGATTTAGGTCTGTGTACTTTTCAAAGAAAATTGAGCTACGGTCTGTTAATTAAAACCAAAAACAGTACGCAGAAAGAAGAAAAAAACTAAACTGGATCTTGCACTGTCATACAGTATCTCAAAAAAAAAAACTCTGCTTGAGGAGAAGTAGAGTAAAAGCGATTTATTAAGAAATGTATTCTGATTCAAAGATAAACTTATGCCCAAGCATTAACGTCTTAACAAATCCCAACCATAAATCTTTGTCAAACTGCCTTTAAGGTCAGTTGGATGAAAAAATACATATATTTCCGGTCTAGCGCTTCCTAGCGTATATTATGTAAGGAATAAAGCACTTTGAGGTGTGATGTTATAGGAAAGTAATCAGTGATGCCTGACACAAATTGGAATTACTGTTACCAACCAGACGCTGATTATTTTCCATTAAAAGCAGTGTCGTGTAATGTCCAAAAATCATGTACGTTCCTGTTATACCTTATGTTATAGCAGCTATAAACATTCGTTCTCTCATCGGCTTCTATTTTATTATTTTTTTATTGAAGTTAATAAGTTGATTTCCAGTTGCCTGGAAACCAGAAAGTGCAAAGATCTCTGTCTTGACTTACCTGTGGTTGAAAACTTACTGACTGGTACAAAGCACTGACACTGGAGACTCCTTCCCTTCCATCAATGTTAAGTATACGTCTCCTTGCAGGAAGCATCACCATTTTAATCATTAAAAGGTTTTCTTCTTTTTTTCTTTGTTAATTAACAAACACACATTTATTTATTTATTTATTTATTTAGTTAGTTAGTTAGTTGTTAGCTTTAGATTATGTAGAGCATCCAACGTAAGTCCCAGTGAATGAGATGTTATGGAAATGATAACATACTATAACGTATTATGTTATATAAGATATCTCTATAATTTGAATTACAGCCACAGCTGCTGTTATAAAAAATTAAATCAACACCTTCTGACCAGTCAGCTACGCTGTGGTATAACGGCTGTCAGAATGCCGAGTGAATATTTCTTAATCTAAACAAAAAAAAAAAACAAATACCTATCCACCCTTTCAAGGAGTGTATGATTGAGACCCATTTCATTTCACGTTTGACTCTTGCACGGATGAAAGGATCGGCCCTGAATATCTCGAAGACGCAACTCGACGTAACACAAAGCTGCTAGTTAAGCATGCACGAACACACACATTATGTGGTGCCTTGAACCCACCTCAAAATGTGCAAACGGAAACCTTCTTTCAGTGTTCGATGCATATTTGTTTTGCATTTGAATGATGGGGATTATGGTAATTCAGCAGCCTGGTTCATGTCTGTGGGGAAAGAGTGGGAGCTAAAAGCATTTATTCCATAAAAGCGAAGGCATAATCAGCCAAAGGATGACCTCCCAATCCAAACAGATGGTCCTCGAAATGTTGCCAGAGCAAAGGAAAAGGAAATCAGGATGATAGTTAGGCAGGATAAATATTCTTGGCAAATCCTTGAATGTTGTGATGGCACATGCAAGTCGTTGAATCTGGGTTGTTTCTGGGATCTGGAATTAGTGAGTGAGGGTCTGAAGGATAAAAATTCAATGCTTTGTAGGATTTATAGTGAGAGACATCAAATGTTTTGATTGTGGGATTGTAAAATAATGTTGTTTATTCAACCAGGATCTATTTGAAATGCTTTTTCCTGGGTGTTTTCTGAAAAAAAAGTGTTATTATGCAAGCGGCTCATCCTCGTTTACTACTCCATACATTTTAAATTCTATTCAAATACTAATTACCTCTTAAGTGACCAATGTTGACAGACATAAACCAAATTTCCATTGATTTGCTCACCATTCTAATGAGCTCATTGCCTCATTGAACTCCATAAAGTTATTACTGCACTTAGTGGTCAAAAATAGGAATTAATAGAGGCCCATTGGGGCTGGAACCATGTTGCCCCATGGTCTGTGAACATTTTCAGTAGAGGAGGAACAGTGAACAAGGCAGATAATCACAGGGTCTCCAGTTTCTCATTTATTTTATGCCAAATTGGGATAGTTGAAAAATACTTTCAGGTTTTATAGCAAATAATCAGAATTAAACATAATACATTTCTGCAAACAAAGGCAAAGTCCATGTGCAGACACTGCGTCTATGGTGTACAGAACCATTTCTATTGTAAGATGTATTGCAAAGATTGGCAGAGGAAATGGGCGGAGTTGATAATGTCTGTAAATCAGACGTGTGACATTGTTTCCCATGCAAAGGCAGAGAAAAAGAAAAAAAAAAGTGCCTCCCTTTTTATAATACCTGAATATATTTCCAGGTCTTTTGACAAGTAGTTGATCTAAAGTATTTTGCTGAAACCTGGCAACCCTGGTTAATGATCTTAGCCTTGCACACTGTGACAATGGTGACAGGAAACACACCTGCTGCACAAAAGGTACATCTAAACCTGCTTAAAACAAGCTGCTAGACTGTATGCTGTGTAGATGACTGTATGTTGTTGACTCTCAACTACCTATTATGGAGTTACTCTAAAAAAAAAAAATCACTAGATAGCATCCTATAGACATAAATGTCATAGGCTCTCAACTTAATTTTGTTTGAGGATATGTTGTTATTAATGGCGTCCTGCCCCACCACCATTTTTAATAGCTGGTCAAATGATTGTACTGGGAAAATATTCAGCAAGCCGATGCTGTATATACCTCTATTTAGACTTGCCATGTAGATAAAAAAAACTGGTCATCCCGAATGACGCTCACCATTTATGACGTTAATAACTGTTATGGATTTGCCGAGATGTAAAGCAGTGACCTCATTAGCGTTGTAAAGGTACCATAGACAATCTGATCGCAGCTCTAGAAAAGGAAGCTGCTCTACGCTTTTGTGGACGACACCCCCGATGCATCATTATAAGGCCTTGTTAAATATTCTGCTCCTTTCTCGGGTGATTTATGGGCCTGTTCACTACAAGCTTAACATTACCCATGAGATTATTCAGCCACTTTGACAAAAATTTACAAGGATCCTTAAATACGTACTCTTTATAGCTGACAAAGACAGGAAGTGTAATATGTTTGCTACAAATGTAATACTGTTCCTTCCCATTCCATCAAAAAATATGGTAATCATTCATCATTGTGCTAGAAATTAAACAAAAGGGGGGGAAAAAAATCACTTCAGTAATATAACAATGCTCTATGTGTGTTCTGTGCATGGCAGAATTCCTCCATAGAACCATCTGAATGAACACGGATGTATGGGGTGTAACATTTCATGGAGAAAGTTAAGCGTATTCAGAGTTGGGTTATGCTGTCAAAAGTAACATGCAACATAAAAGCAAGAAACCATTTAAAAATTATAAATAAAGAGAGACTAATATGAAGATAGACAAACAACAAGATGGCAAAATTTAAAAGAAACATCAACAAACAACAAATAGTCAACTTGTATGTCACAAATATAGTATTGCTGCATGAATAATAAATAAATGATTGCAAATTTGGTTTACTTTAACAATAGTAGAGGCTTCCCCTCTAATTATTCATCTGCTTATAAAATAACACTTGATCAATCACATTCTATTATCTAGAATTTAATTTTTTTTTTATATTGTGTGCTGAAAATTACTCATGCACACAACTTAATGAAGTTACTAAGTCGAGGTCATGAAATGGTAATGTGTGCGCAGGATACAGTATAGGCTATTGTTTAATTTGCAATTTTTGAGTTGTTGAATTAATAGAATAATGCCAATGTTTTGGTTAATTTGTTAACATGACTATGGTGTGAAGGATAAGCTGACCAAGCGCTTTGCGTATTTTATGTATAAAAAAATTTGGTCCTTGGGATAAGCAATGTCTCTGATTATGATGCTGTCACCTCTTTTGTCCTGCCAAGGGAAGAAGAAACCTTTTGTGGACATTAAATGGATGATACTATTGATTAATAGTTGTTCATTCCATCAGCATCTGAGTTTTGATTCATCATGAATTATACAGTCTAACCTCATCGCTATCTCTTGGCTGATTTTTGTCATCTCTCGCCATTCTTCAGGATGGCTCTGCTCTCTTCTCTTCTTCTCACACACCTGACCATGTTTAAAAATTTAATACCATCTTGGAGCACTCATTACCAGCGTAATTGCCCTGGCCCTTCATTACATGCCCTTGCCACACTGCTCTTGATTATGGGATGTTAATGATTTAGACCAGACATCGTTTCTCCTCAGAGACTTAATGTGCATTTTCAGTCTTGTTAGAACATTATTTAATTTCAGACTTGATAATGAGAAGGTACAAACTAGAAATTCAAACACCAATATCAATGACATTGCTAATTCTATCACTACATGCCACTGGTGCAGCCACGAGTGTGCCGCAGAAAAAGACTTTTGACCAAAATTATGTTTTGGCTTTAACAATATTAGCCTAATATTAATACCATCAGGCTTATCAGAATCAAATTTTCCCAGTTTTAAGCACCATCATCATACAGATTGAGAAAAGTGGATATTTCTTTTCATTTTTCAAGCATGTAGTGGGAAACAAAGTATTTAAAATTTCTGTAAGCCAATTTTGGTTTTATCATGTGGTAGTAATGTGAATATGGCCTTGGCCTTTATGTTTTAGCTTCAGTGTACATTTGTTTTGGTTGTCCTATGTGAACACTGGCATGGTGGTGCACCTGGTAGCATTGCTGTCTCACAGCTCCTGGGTCCTTGGTTTGGCTCTGAGCTCAGGTTTGTGTCTGCATGGAGTTCTCCAGCTGTCTGGAGTCTTTCCTCCCAGCTCCCAAAAACACACAGGGAGGTGCATTGGCTATGCTAAACTGCCCCTAGATGTGAAAGTGTGTGTAGATACATGTTGCCTTGTGGTGGAATGGTGTCCAAAGCTGGGTGTATTCCTGCCTTATGCCCAGTGTTCCCGGGATAGGCTCCAGATCCACCAGGATAATGTAACAGGCTGTGTATCTCTATATGCACGGATAAATGTATACTTTTCACTATATTATAGCTGCATGCTTTCATTGTCTGGTTGGTTCTCTGATGTGTCAGCTGACAACAAAAACTGGCCTTGCACATTGTCAGACATGTAAATGTGTCACTGTGTAACAAGCAAGGCTGAGTTGTTGGGATAAAAACACAAGCTTTTTATTATTTTTTTTAACAAATCCAAATTTTTCGGCGGAATTGTAGTTAAACATGCATGGGTCAAACACAATAGCATACAAGTACAGTACTGTGCAAAAGTCTTAGACACGTGCAAAGAAATGCTGTAGAGCAAAGATGCCTTCAAAAATAATGAAATTAAACGTTTCTGTTTGAAACAATACTATAAAGAACAGTAAACAGTAAATGAAACAAAGTCGATATTTGGTGTGATGATCCTTTGCTTTAAAACAATTAGTAGTCTCAGGCACAATTAGTGCAGTTTTATAAGGAAATTAGCTGTAAGTGTTACTGAGCATCTTGCAGAACCAGCCACAGTTCTTCTGGAGCCTTTGATTTACAAAACCCAGCAGCCTTCATTATGTTTTTGTCTGAAAAGCGGTCTCTTACGTAATATTCTGCTTTCTTTACTGACAGACAAACATTTTTCTGTAACATTTGAGTTTGTGCTAGAAAACTAATGTTTGGAAATCTAAAATGTTTTTGTAGAAGTCATAAAATCAAAATCTATAACAAAATTTGGACTAAAAAAATAGGGTGCCTAAGACTTTTGCACAATACTGTATATGTAGAGTAGATAAGGCAATGGAAGGCAATATGAATATGTAGGGCTCAGTGATGCACTTAGACTAACAATGGCAATACTTTGCATTGTGTTGGCGGTTTGTTTATATAGTCCTCCAATGAGAGTCCTTAATGAGCCGCAGCTGACTAGTAACACGTTGATTAGGAGAGAAGTAATGGCCGGAGTGGCTTGGAGCGGGAGATTTTGCTCTGGCTGTAGTTTGATGAGGCTCTGGATGTTACACATTGGGGTATCTAGCTTCAGATTCTCAGTAAAAAACAAACAACATACTGGATGAAGTGTGAACATGTAACTCACAGCACAAAGGGCTTTTATGCTAGCTCTTTTTTTTTTATATATAATCCTATTCATGCAAGCACTTTCTATGAATTCAGATTTATATTTGATTATAAATCGTCACCTCAATGATGTGAGAGTCATTTACTTATTTAACCACGCAAAGCCTCAGAGAGGAATGCCATTCAGCTAATCATTTCTGCTAATTATGTGTGACCGATTGAATTGACTAGCATGCAGGAATGGGATGCATTGGCGAATCGATCCAAATTAAAATGTAATAGTGTCACTCACAAGGAGTTTGAGGTTTGCTAGAATTAACCGAAACAGGTCAAGCTTGCCCTAGGACCATTAAGTGAGTTTGTCATGTGACATGAACACAGAAGACAAATAGCAAACATGTATCCTGGCTAGATAACTGGTGCTAATAAGTAAGAGTAGAGGTCTATTACTTGCTTACAATGTTAAATGAAATAAAAATGGAAAACTCATTCTCTCCATTTCAGATGAATACTATTAGACAAACACTGATATTTATGAATTAATTATTATTATTTATTGTTGATTTACATATATATATATATATATATGTGTGTGTGTGTGTGTGTGTGTGTGTGTGTGTATGCTGTGACAGTATATCTGTGTGTGTGTATAAATATATACTTATATATATTGGAAGCCATTTTGTGTGTTTTCTGCATCTTATAAGAACCATAAGACGTGTATTTCACATCCTAATTTGAATTTGGCCACAAGTTTGAACTTTCTCTAGTCTGCTAGCACTTCAATGTTCAGTGAAGCATTTTATTCAAGTACATTACTGCATATGAAACTGGAAAACAACACAGATTTGGTAGCACTGGGGCACGAAGAAATGAATTCCCTAGGCATTGTGGGTATTATTGTTCATTTACAGTTAGGCCGTGTAAATGGGCAGTTAAAGCAGGTAAATTGCAAGCTGCTGGTAGAAGCTTGAAGGAAATGTAATATCTATCTTTCTCGTTTATTGTACACACACTGAATCATTGAACATAATTGTATATCAGCACAAGATGCAGCTTTATGCAATAACAATGGTCATATAAATATTACATTCCGATTTGCTGCATTCAGGCTTCTCTCAAGGTGTCTCATTCTCGATATCTATCTAAATACATCTTTCTGCTTTTTTTTTTCTTCCTCAGGTAGCATTCTTACTGGCAGATCTGATTCCACCAGGACTGTATAATGCAAAGTGAAGTAAATGAGCCTGCATGTTGATAAACAACTGGAACTTGTCCTTCAAATGGCCAATATTTGCACATATTCATGGCCATCACATTCGTTACTGCTAGGCGGAACATTCGATGTGAGGTCTTTCAAATAAATAAGTAAAAAAAAAAAGATAATATATTCATGTATATTTGCTTGTTCAAATTGATCTATCTTCCTACTAGTCTTTCCCAATAATCCATGTCCAAATGTCTCTGCAGACCCTAAGAACCCCGGTGAGTCCCTAAATCCCTAGTCCTAAAACCCTTAGGATGTTTTCCCACTTTTGGTTGAGTGTGAAGGCTGTTTTGAAAGTGATGGAAGCAATCTCTCTCAGGACTGGGTGTCAAATAAATTAATTAGTGTTTGCTCCAACGTGTCATGTTATTTCCTGGTGTAGGAAGGCATACTGCAGTCTGCAGATCAGACAGAAGGCCTTCTGGTTATACGGAGCAAAGATGTATTCTAACGCTATCGTTATATTATTATATGATTAATATATTTCCTGCCAAAGCCACGCCTGCAAACACATGCACTCATTCTGCCTACTATCTGAATTTACTGATGTGGTGACATGACTGACAGGTTAAGATTGATGCCTGCTTGACCTGTTGGTTGTCCACATAGTTTAGGGTCAGAAAAAGAAAACAGAGACCATAGTTTTTCTTTCGAGCATATATATTATAGACAACTAGCAGAACTTGAGGACAGCATCACCAAATATTTCAGGAGGTGTTCTGACATTGCTGACCCCACCTTTGAATATTTATTCAGTTGCATTCCCTTCTTGTGTTTTGCTGAGCAGAGCCTTTCAGATTTTTATGTCAATATTGAATGTAAATTTGTAAGTCTGTATGACGAGATTGTGGGATACTGGAAGCTGCGGGACAAAATATCATCAGCTTGGGCTAGCATTGTTATTCTCTTTCTCTGACTAAAAGGTGATGACCCAGGAGAAGCACTTGCTTTTGAACCAGGAAAAAAAAAAATAGGTGATAGAAAATGCAGACTGATGCAGATCATGTGTTTGTTTTCTTCTTTTGTGTGTAACATAAAAGGGAAGAAATAAATAAAAAGAAAGACTAATGAAATAATATTGAAATGAGAAGAGTTGTTTTAATTTAACAATCATCATTATTTAGCAGCTTATAAAATAGCACTTGATCCAGCACATCCAGTTT
The DNA here is from genome assembly GCA_022985145.1 of Pangasius djambal. NCBI lineage: Eukaryota > Metazoa > Chordata > Actinopteri > Siluriformes > Pangasiidae > Pangasius > Pangasius djambal. The sequence goes on from CM040991.1 coordinate 4,968,029, forward strand.
TTTTGCATGATGAACTATTAATACAGTGGAAAATGTGCAAAACTTAAAATTGCTAAAAAAAAAAAAAAAAGAAGAAAGCCCTTTTTTCTCACATATACAATACAGAAAACCAAATTCTTTTCTTCGCATATACCAGCCTGTTAGGAAGTTGGCGTCAGAGCATAGGGTCAGCCATGATACAGCACCCCTGGAGTAGAGAGGGTTAAGGGCTTTGCTCAAGGGCCCAATACTGGAAGCTTCGTGATGCTGGGGCTTGAACCTCCAACCATCTGATAAGTAACCCATAGCCTTAACCACTGACCCAAATAAAATCCTCACATAGAGGATGTATCAGATATTAAACTGATAAGAAGAGATACTACACATGATCTTAGCCAAAAGGCTGAGAATCGATGTATCTACTGCTGAGCAAGTGACTGGACAGGCTCTGGAAATAACTATATGGCCAAAAGTTTGTGAACGCCTGACCATCACATCCATATGTGCTGGTTGAACATCCCATTCCAGGTTTATTCCCTCTTTTCCAGTTATAATAACTTCCACTCTTGTGGGAAGGCTTCCTACTAGATTTTGGAACATGGCTGTGGGGATTTGTTCTCATTCAGCCACAAGAGCATTAGTGAGGTCAGGGACTGCTGACGTTGGGTGAGAAGGCCTGGGGTGCAGTCGGCGTCCCAATTCATCCCAATTGTGTGCTTTCTATTTTGTGGCAACAATTTGAGGAAGGCCCATATGCCAGTGGTTTGTACCACAGTTTTGGCCATATAGTGCATATATTTAATTTTACTATGTATCATATAGCAACATAGATAGATGTGCACAATTTAACATGGCCATGATACACTAAATAGAGGTCATCAAATCACAACGTGTGTACCTGACTTAGGCTACGTTTTCATGTTTTTGAGGATAATTAACAAAGTAATACATGCATATGGCTAATTTGATATGACTCTCAGCCCCCATTGTATTGAACCTCTGTATTGCGGGGCCTTCAAACTGGATGTGTGACTGAATTGCTGAGCTTATTGCTATTGATAGAGAAAGCAGAGCTAAAATTCTGTTAGAAAGATTAACAGGTATAAAACCTCTCTATCTGCAGGTTTCAATACAAAATATTTCATAATAATTTTTTTTTTGCAAACACTGACACTGCAAACAAAAAAAATGTGTTAGTCAGTGCGCTGTCAGTAGAAGAGGGCTGGAGCTGGTACAACTGTAACAATGATTTGATGATTTAAATTACAGGCTTCCTGTATAACATATGTTTGCTTTTCTTATTAAGCACTAAGGTTACACATATCATCAGCGAGTACGGTACATTTGTACTGAAATCAAAAGGATTTGTTTTTGTTATATCGCAGTAACCATGATTACGATGTTATGCCCTACGGTTACTATGCTTTTAACTAGTGTTGGGTTCAAGACTACCTTAGGTGAAGACCAAGACCAGACGCTCAGATATAAATGATAAATTCCTGGATGTAGTCTTCTTAACCTGACCTAAATAACCCATCTTCTTTGGTATTACCATTTTGTACAAATATGTAACACAGGACTTACATGGGGAATGTAAAGCATAGCCCATTCTTCTAGCAAGTGCTGCTTTTTTATATCATTGCTACATAAAGCACATATAGAGTGGGTGTGGTCAGGAAGCATGTGTGAGATAAATGAAATGACAAAGAGTTTGCTAGTTATACAAAAGTATACAAAAGCAACAAGAAGCAGTACATCACACGTATCCATTGATTTAAGCACAAAACAGGAAAATAAAATGCATTAAAACTAGAATATGTTTTGGCTCATATAACTTTTTGAGACCATTACAAGTACTTGTGCTCTATTATTTTGAACATAAGAAGATGAAGTATTGTGAAACATCTTCACTTGTAATTTATAGGCGCTACTGTATATAACTCCATATGCAGTTATATTTGTAGACGTTTACATTTTGAACTGTAACAGTAACATTGCAAAGTATTTGTTGATGGAAATGATGTTATGGTCTCAGGTGGTGTCGAAAAAAATTTCAAGTCTTCGTAGGCTGAGACTGAGACAAGGCCAAGTAGAACTGACAAAACCAAGACCTCTGATTTGTTGTTTTTTCAAATAGATACAGAAAAGTGACGCATTTGTATATTCATGTAATAAAGTCACAGTTGCATGCGTTGCATGTCTGTGGCATAAACATTATTTCCTTTAGGTTAAAAGAATAAATAAGCCCCAGCCTGTGAGCAGGCAGTCAGTGACTGATAATCTGTTTTCTGGTTTGAGTGGGAGGCTATCTTCCGAAATCAGACAGTACCTTAGAAAAATGAAAGATCCCCAAATCAGTGCAAAGCTCTCCACTGAAAGCCTGGCAAAGCAATTTCCACCCTGCTGTAATCAAAGATATGGGGTGTGTTTTGATTGTAGAGGGAAAAAAAAGAAGAAGAAAAAAGAAATAACAAAACAGACATAAACTGATCCCTGTGTTGTGGTACGAGTAGAATAAAGTACAGCATAAAAACAATTTTCAAAACAGCTGGGACGAGATCCAAAGCACAGCTTCCTTCATTTCTTATCAACACTGCAAGGAACATGTTACAGCAAATGAAAAGGACTAAGAGATAGGAACACACTTACCAGCTTTTTAAGCGAAAATCCTTTGTGCCAGTCTTTCATGCATGCCGGCTTTGTGTTGGGAAGGCCAAGGCTTCGGTTTTATTGATTAAGATAATGTGGACATGAAACATTCCATTTTCGCATTTTTTTATTCTCAGTTCTCTTTGTCCCTCAATTTCCCTCTGATTGCTTGCATGCTATCTTGTTTTTAAAGCCGCCAACATTCTCTTTCTGTCCTAAAGCAAGTGCTGAAGTTACAGGAAGAGGAAAATTGTGCTTGTGTGTGTATTTTCATTGTCACATTGTCACATCCAACCTGATTCTACCACTCCAACATGTTACATTCGCAAGCAACTGGCTTCTGGTGCATTAGCTTATCTGCCATACAGGACACATCTTACTAAAGCCAAACAATTATCATATAGTTTGGTCTTATAGTCCTTCCGAAAGATGGGAATAATCAAGAGCAATAATCAGCTCTAATCTCTAACAGCATACACATTTCTTTGCATGAGCTCATTTACTGATAGTGAGTAGTTTCTTATCTTTCATTCTCAGCCTATGACTCTTCCTCACTTAATTGCTCATATTGATGTCTTGTAGCTATGCCCTTTAATCCGATCATTTCATTTTTATTTCAGTGTCATAATGATCTCCCTTGATGGCTTTTGAATGAAAATCATGCTGTCTTAGAGTTGGTTATGCAACCGTGCTGCATAATGTGTGCCAAGGTCAGTCGATTTTATTTGACCATCTTTTTTACAATCATCACTAAACACTTTCAAAGAAATTTAGGTCCAAACCCATAATGAGGAATGAGAACAAGAGTGGCAAGTGGGAACACTATATACTGTGTATAATCCATATGATTAGGAACTAAAGCTTAATATAAATGAGTACATTCAACATAAAACAACAAATATCATTATTTATGATGTCTCAGTTTCTTTGCAGCCGGTAACTGACTAGGTGACTGACTGACTAGGTGACTGACTGGTTGACTGACTAAATCACTGACTGACTGACTAAGTAGCTGACCAACTGACTGACTGAGTAACTGCCTAACTGACTGGCGACTGACTAACTGACTGACTGACTAAGTAACTGATTAAGTGACTGACTGGTTAACTGACTAAATGACTGACAGACAGATAGACTGATTGAATGACTAAGTACCTGACTAAGTACCTGACTAATTGACTGACTGACTGACTGAGTAACTGACTAAAAGACTGACTGAGTAACTGACTAAATTACTGATTGATTATCTGACTGACTGAATGATTGACTGACTGATGGCTGACTAAGTGACTGACTGACTGAATGACTGACTGACTGGTGACTGACTAGGTGACTGACTGACTAAGTGACTGACTGGTTGACTGACTAAATCATTGACTTACTGACTGACTGATTGACTGACTAAGTAACTGACCAACTGACTGACTGACTGACTGAGTAACTGACTAACTGACTGGTGACTGACTGACTGACTAAGTAACTGATTAAGTGACTCATGGATAACTGACTAAATGACTGACAGACAGACTGACTGACTGAATGACTGGTGAATGACTAGGTGACTGACTAAGTACCTGACTAAGTAACTGATGAATTGGCTGATTGACTGACTGAGTAACTGACTAAATGACTGACTGACTATCTGACTGACTGAATGATTGACTGACTGAGTAACTGACTAACTGACTGACTGGTGACTGACTAACTGAGTGACTAACTAAGTAACTG